>CAUYQV010060514.1:0-36903 GCA_963574575.1 Galagoides demidoff
GCCTGTGGTCCCAGCTACTTGGGAGGCGGAGGCAGGAGACTCGCTTGAGCCCAGGAGTTGGAGGTTGCTATGAGCTGTGATGCCATGGCACTCTACCCAGGAGGACAGCTTGAGGCTCCGTCTCAAAAAAAAAAAAAAAAGTTGAAGATTAAAATTTAGACATGGCATTTAAAGAGTAGATTTTGTCTGGGTTAGTTAAAGTTTTTTTAGTAGATGTAGAACTGGGTGTTAGTGTGTCTTTTGGGGTGCTGGTTGGGCTAAATAAAGCAAGAGGTGAAGATTAGTTTTAATTAAAAATATTTAGACAGAAATTCAAAAATTTTTAGTCTAAACTAATTGACTACATATATCTTTTTATTTTTAATTGTCTGAAGAAATAAAGTTCAAGATTCTACTTCCCCAATTTTTTTATTACTTCTAGTGAGAAGTTATTCTCAGTCTGCATATGGGATGCATTGATTTTTATATCTTAATTAATTATTTTGAGACACAGTCTCAGTTGCTCTGAGGTTGAGTGTCCTGGCCTCATAGCTCATAGCATCCTCAAACACTTGGGCTCAAGCATTCCTCCTGTCTCAGCCTCTTGAGTAGCTGGGACCACAGGTGCCTGCCAAGATGTCTGGCTAGTTTCCTATTTTTTAGTAGAGACAGGGCTAATCTCAAACTCCTGAGCTCAGGTAATCTAATCCATCAGTCTCAGACTCTCAGAGTGCTAGGAGTATAGGGGTGAGCTGCACCTCCAGTCACCGATTGATTTTTAACTCAATAAAAACATTTAAATTTCTGGCACAATTTTCTCTAACTTTTTAACTTAATTATGTCCTTTAGGATTAAAGTTAAAAGTTGATTTTTATGTGGTCAGAGCTTTTTTATCTTTAGCTTTTGACCTTGGTTTCATGATTGTAAATGTCTAATTGAGTTGTAAAATAGATAAAACTTGCTTGAATAGCCTATCCCATTATATAAAATAGTTTGCACTATATATGACTATATTGTATGAAAACCACATGCACATATACACATAGGCATATGCATACCAAATGAGAGTAGCTGAGTGTGGCAGCTTGTGTCTGTAATCCCAGCCCCTGGGCAACATAATGAGATTCCATCTCTACGAAAAACATTTTAAAAAATTAGCTAAATATGGTGGGGCCACACCAGCAGTCCTAGCTACTTGGGAGGATAAGGTGGGAGGATCCCTTGAAATCAGAAGTTCAAGGTTACAGTGAGGTGTGATTGAACTACTGCACTGCATTGTGGGTGACTGCAAGACCCTGTCTTAAAAAAATAAAAAGAAGAATAAAAGGAATACCATCTGTGTACTTACTATAGTGCTTTAAAGGTAGAATGTCATAGGATTCAAAATTCTCTCTATGCCCATTCCTGATCATATTTCATGCCCAATGCCTCTTTCTTTGATAAGTATGCTATTATCTTAGTTAAATCTGCTTCCGGATTTTAACTCCAAGATTGCTTTATTCTATAAATTGGTCATTGGTATGACTTACAGGATTCATTTTTGCTGGATTATTATCATCTATGGATGCAAACCCCAAGTATATTTTACTTCTTAATATTTACTTTAGGTCATGTTTAGCTAGATGATTGTGCCATCTTGTCATCTTACTAATGATGAACCAAACTAAAGGCAGTGTAAAAATCTTCAGTTGGAGGATAGTGTATTGGATTATTGACAACAACTACATTCTTATTTAAGTTAGGGACAGGTGGTGCTACAATGATGGTACAAACTTTTGCAGCAACCAGTTGTTCTATTTTTTATGATTTGAATCTAGGTACAACATTTTAGGGTTGCCAAATCTTCTGTTTTCTTTTTTTTTTCTTTTGAGACAGAGTCTCACTGTGCTGCCTTTGGTAGAGTACAGCACCATCACAGCTCTTAGCAACCTCCAAATCTTGGGCTTAAGCAATTCTCTTTGCCTCAGTCTCCCGAGTAGCTGGGACTACAGGTGCCTGCTACAATGCTATTTGGTTTTGGTTGCAGTTGTCATTGTTGTTTAACAGGCCTGGGCTGGGCTCAAACCCTCCAGCCTCGGTGTATTTGGCTAGCACCCTACTTACTGAACTACAGGCACCAAGCCTGCCAAATCTTTTTCCTAGGACAAATAGTTAGAAGTCTTCTGACCTATTTTCTGGTGACATATTAACTGTATAGAGAAATTTATCCCAGAGGAAAATTTTATCCCAGAGCTGCTGATTTTATTAAAGCATATTTCTGTTTTCTTATGTTATATCCTATTAGTGAGATGGTTGATGAGTTAGCTTGGTGTAAAGTAACTTCTTGATTTGCAGACTAAGGACTAAAAGATTTGATTTGAATTTAAGGTGTTAAATGTGATTGATTTTTTTTTTTTTTTGGCTAGAGATTAGAGTCTTAGAACTTTAGATGTTGAGAGCGGTCATTTTACTGACTTACTGCAATTAATACACTAGTTATTTTGTTAAATATATTGAATGAAGTAGTTTTAAAAACAATTCTTATATTTTCTTTAGAGCTCAGTTCCCCAAAAATCATAAAAGCAGGAAAACTCAAGACAAAGAAGTTCAACAAGGTATGTTTTTATAGGAAACAGTTCTTTTTTTTCCATTTTTTTTTAACTTTTTATTTGTAAGGAAACAGTTCTTAATTATGTTGATTTTTGAAAATTGTTAGGAATTCTTAGATTATTATAAATGTCTTTTTTTCTGCTAATTGTATCATTGATGTTAGTTTAAGTTGATATTCTAAAGAATTGTATCATTTATCCAAATCTTCATCTGCCTTTCTTATCAAAGTGTTCTGCCTGGAGAAACTTTGGAATTAATTTAGCAGATGCCTTTGCATAATTGAATATGAGTATTTTTTTTAAACTGTCATTTTTAGGAAGTATTTTTTCTATTTAAAATTTTGAAAACTAATTTGCAGACATAACCTTATTTGTTACTTCTTAGGCTAGCGATTTCAGCGATATGGCGAATTGGCCAACACCGAGTGAATTAGTGAACACTGGAGTGAGTATTATTTTAAGGATTTTTAAGAAAAATCCAGAAAATATTTTTATTTCAACATGCAGAATCTTACCTAAAATGCAAAGAATTGTTGCCTTGGAGAATACTTTTAAAACCTCGATTCATCAATAAGATTGCTTCTTTGCTAGTTTAACTTGTCATTCTTTCAAGTATTAGTAATGAACTTGATATCTTAAACTTTACCCATGGTAACCTTATTATTTTCTTTAACTTAATATGTGTACTATGTGTATTACAAATTATAATCAAAATTTTGCATTTTTATAAAATCATATACATTGATGAAGAGGTGCTGAAAACTTGGCAACTACCTCTTTTAAAGTTTTGCCCAATTTTCATATGCCTGATTTATTCATTACATTCCCCTCATAAGTGTACCTGGTAGTCATCATTCTGTAATAGTTAAAATAAGGCATTTTTTTTTCTTTTTTGAGAGACAAAGTCTTACTATCCCTTGGTAGAGTGCCATGGCATCATAGCTTACAGCAACCTCCAACTCTTGGGCTTAAGCAGTTCTCTTGCCTCAGCCTCCCAAGTAGCTGGGACTACAGGCACTGGCCACAATGCCTGGCTATTTTTTTGTTGTTGTTGTTGCAGTTGTCATTTTTGTTTACCTGGCCCTGGCTGGGTTCAAACCTGCCAGCGTCTGTGCATGTGGTCGATGCCAAGCCAGGAGATTAAATTTTAATATATAATTGAAGCCCATTTTGTGTCTCAAAATTTGAGCTGTATATATGCATATTTTCTTTGACTTATATTGAAGGGATAACTCATACATTTATGTAAATACTGTATGAAGTGTGACAATTAAGTTTGTGAGCTCGTCCTAGAAAAAGTGCTACATACCTCCATTAATGAATATCACTGCAGTTAACTTTCGAAGTATTTCCTTTGGGAAGCTGTGCACCAAATGCCAGAGTCTAGTCCAGCCTTCAAAGCAATTTTGGAACTCTTTCTGGAATAACCTTCAGAGCTAATCTTTGTATGGCACACAAAAACACACAAAAATAATAATGAGGCTCAGCACCTGTAGGACAGGTGATTATGGTGCCAGCAATATAGACTGAGGCTGGCGGGTTCCAACCTGGCCTGGGCCAGCTAAACAATAATGACAGCTGCAGCAAAAAATAGCTGGGCATTGTGGCAGGTGCCTGTAGTCCCAGCTACGTGGGAGGCTAAGGCAAGAGAATCACTTAAGCCCAAGTGTTTGAAGTTTCTGTGAGATGTGAAGCCAGGGCACTCTACTGAGGGTGACATAGTGAGATTCTGTCTCAAAAAAAAAGAATAATAATGAATGCCACTCAGCAAGACACTGCTGCACGTTGACATGAACACAGCTAGGAGACAGTGATAGACCAAGGTTATGAAACCTTACTGAGTTGTTTGTACAGTGCTTCCAACCTAAGTACACAGTGTCAAGTTTGCAAACTAATTGTCAAACCCCATTATGATGCCAGCTTTAATGGTCATTCCAGAAATAAGAGTTCTAAAATTGCTTTGAAGGTATTGGTGCATAGCTTCTCAATGGGAGTACTTCAAAAGTGACTGTAGTGAGATAACTACAGTTACTCATAGCAGTGAGCTATGTAGCCTTTTTCTAGGATAAGTTCATGAACTAAATTGTCAGACCTTCATGTGCAGACAGATCAAGAAATTTGCAGTGAATGGATTTTTAATTTTAACTATGAAAGCAGCTCAGAAAGATGGCTCTAAAATATCGAGGTGCTTTTTTTTTTTTTGTAGAGAACAGAGTCTACTTTGTTGCCTCAGGTGTCACACAGCTCACAGCAACCTCCAACTCTTGGGCTTAGGCGATTCTCTTGCCTCAGCCTCCTGAGTAGGTGGGACTACGGGCACCTACCACAACACCCGGCTATTTTTTTGTTGCAGTTTGGCTGGGGCTGGGTTTGAACCTGCCACCCTTGGTATATGGGGCCAGCGCCCTACTCACTGAACCACAGGCGCTGCCCTTGAGGGGCTTTTTTGAGGGGCAACGTATATAATTTTCTGGTTACATGTGTTCACTTTGACACTGTGCCCGCAACAATTTGTAATTTGTGTAGTAGTACTGGCTTATAGTTGTTGATGAGTTAAATAGGTGGGGCATGGTGGCTCACACCTGTAACTCTTAGCACTCTGGGAGGCTGAGGCAGGTGAATCACCTGAGCTCAAGAATTCAAGAACAGCCTGAGCAAGAGCGAGACCTCCTTCTTACTGAAATTTAAAAAACTAGCCTGGCATTATGGTGGGTACCTGTAGTCCCAGTTGTTTGGGAGGCTGAGGCAGGAAGAGGGCTTGAGTCCAAGAGTTTGAGGTTGCTGTGAACTATGATGCCAGGGGACTCTACTCAGGGTAGCAGAGTGAGACTCTCAAAAAAACAAATAAAAAAATATTAATTCAGGTAAAAATGATACATAATATATTAAAATAAAAATACATAAAGTGTATAATTTGATAAGTTTTGATCTGTGTATACCTGTGAAGCCATCACCACAAACAAGATGATGAACATACTTAACTATATTACCCCCATAGTTTTCTTTTTCTTTTTTTTTTTGAGACAGAGCCTCAAGCTATCCCCGTGGGTAGAGTGCTATGGCATCACAGCTCACAGCAACCTCCAACTCCTGGGTTCAAGCGAGTCTCCTGCCTCTGCCTCCCAAGTAGCTGGAACCACAGGAGCCTGCCATAATGCCTGGCTATTTTTTGGTTGCAGCCATCATTGTTGTTTGGCGGGCCCTGGCTGGATTCGAACCCACCACCTTGGGTGTATGTGGTTGGCGCCTTAGCCACTTGAGCCACAGGCACTGAGCCCAGAATTTTCTCTTATTCCTTTGCAGTTCTCCCTGTCTTATTCATGCTCACCAGCCTAGGCAACCACTGTTATGCTTTCTGTCACTAAATTAATTTGGATTTTCTAGAATTTTATAATTTGTGGAAGCATATAGTGAATACTTTTTAATTATTATTTATTTATTTATTTTGTAGAGATCGTCTCACTTTATCGCCCTTGGTAGAATGCTGTGGCATCACACAGCTCACAGCAACCTCTAACTCCTGGGCTTAGGCATTTCTCCTGCCTCAGCCTTCCCAGTAGCTGGGACTACAGGTGCCCGCCACAAAGCCTGGCTTTTTTTTTTTGTTGCAATTTGGCGGGGGACATGTTTGAACCCTCCACCCTCAGTATATGGGGCCAGCTCGCCTGATACTTTTTTATTTTATTAGCTTTTACTTAGCATGTTGTGTGTATCAGTAGTTCATTCCTTTTTGTTGCTGAGTAGTATTCTATTGTGTAGACATAACACAGTCTATTAATGGACATTTGAGTTCATGCTAGTTTTTGGCTATTACAAATAAAACTGCCATATGAACATAAAATTTTGTGAGGGTTATATAAAACCCTTGGGCTCAGGTGATCCACTTGACTGGGCCTTTCAGACTTCTAGGATTATAGGCATGAGCCACTTCATCCAGCCTGGCTATTTATTTATCAACAACTACAAGCTGCTACTACTACAGGAATTACATATTCCTATGGATACATGTCAAGTGAAAACATGTAACCAGAAAACTATATAGGTAACCCTTCTAGAAAGCCCCTTGATGTTCTAGAGGTATCTTTTTGAGCTGTTTTCATAGTTAAAATTTTATATAAAATATGCTTTCTTTCTGAGGTGGGTAAATGACTAGGCTGATCATATGGTAGCTATTTGTTTAGGTTTTTAAGAAACTGCCAAATTTGTACTTCTACCAGCAGTGTATAAAAGCTCCAGTTACTCCATCTCATCACTCTTAACATGGTCAGTTTTAAGATTTTAGCCATTCTGATAAGTGTGTAGTGGCATTGCATGTGGCTTTATTTATTTATTTATTTATTTTGAGACAAGTCTCACTCTGTTGCCCCTAGGTAGTGTGTCATGGTGTCATTGCTCACAGCAACCTCAAACTCTTGAGCTTGAGCAGTCCCCTTGCCTTGGCCTCCCGAGTAGCTAGAACTAGACAGGCACCTGCCACAATGCCAAGCTAGTTTTTCTGTTTTTAGTGGAGATGGGGTCTCGCTCTTGCTCAGGCTGGTCTTGAACTCTTGAGCTCATGTGATCCACCCACCTCAGCCTCCTGAAGTGCTAGGATTATAGGCATTAGGTACCGTGCCCAGTCTGCATGTAGCTTTAATTTATATTTCTTTAATGATGTTGATCATCTTTTCATATATTTGCTATCAGAATATGTTTTTGTAAGTAGCTGATCAAACTTACCAATTTTTTAGAAACAGAGTTATTACTGAGTTTTATTTTTTGTTTTGTTTTTGAGACAGAGTTTCACTCTGTTGCCCTGGGTAGAGTGTGGTGGTATCATTATAGCTCACTGCAACCTTAAACTCCTGGGCTCAAGCGATCCTCTTGCCTCAGTCTCCTGAGTAGCTAGGACTATAGGCATGGACCACCAAACCTACTATTTTCAGTAGAGACTGGGTCTTGCTTTTGGTTAGGCTGGTCTTGAGCTCCTGACTCCAATTGATCTTCCTGCTTCTGCCTCCCACAAGTAGGCCTCTTAGAGTGTTAGGATTATAGGTGTAAGCTATCGCACCTGGCCTTAACTATTACTGAGTTTTGAGAGTTCATTATGTATTTTATATAGAAGTATTTTATCAAATACTTAGCAGATAGTTAGTTCTCAGTTGATAGCTTTACTTTTAATGACTTTTGAAAAGTATTTCTTAATTATTTTGTCATTTCTTTTCTAATCTTTAGGTAAGCTATATTCATATTTTTAGATATGTTAGTTAAAATGTTAATGACAATTATTTCATTCAGAAAACCTTTTTGCAGTGTCAGAGTGTCATCAGTCAAGGAAATAAGAAACTACAAAATAGAAAAGAAAAAGAAGAGAAGGTTGAAAAGAGAAGTACTAACAGTGAGAGCAAAGAAAACAGGGAAACAAAATTAGATGGTCCTGGTGAAAATGTCAGTGAGGATGAGGCTCAATCAAGTAATCAACGAAAGAGAGGTCAGTTAATCTATATCTTCTTCATTTTGATTTTAAATTTTTGAAGAAAGTTGTAGTAATGAAGAATTGTATTTATTCATTTGATCCTGGTAGTAAAAAATGTGTATTTTACATTTCTTCAGGATAAATGATCTACAGCGGTAACTAATTTGCTTTGGTAACATGTCTGAACTAGTAGACTTTCTTTTTTGCATTTAACTTGTATTCTTTGAATACAGGAAACTTCAAGAAAATGAAGTTCCACTATGTGGTTGGAGATATATTCTTGGAAAGTTGTCTGCATTGGAACTGCTCTCTATACTTAGGGAGTACTGAGAAAATTAAACACTTTCTTCACTTTTTCTTTTTTTTTTTTGAGACAGAGGCACTGTCCCAGCCTACTTGTAGCTTTAATTTGTCTCACTATGTCGCCCTTGGTGGAGTGCAATGCATCACAGCTCACAGTGACCTCAAACTCTTGGGCTTAAGAGATTCTCTTGCCTCAACCTCCCTAGTAGCTGGGATTATAGGCAACTGCCACTGTGCCTGGCTATTTTGTTGTTGTTGTTGCAGTTGTCATTGTTGTTTTGCTGGCCTGGGCCAGGTTCAAACCCGCCAGCCTGGTATAAGGCTGATGCCCTACCCACTGAATGAACTATGTGCTCTATCACTTCTTTTTTTTTAATTGTGAAGGTGTATCTTCATTTTTTCAAACCACACTTTAGCTTGTGATTATCATCTTTCAAACTTTCTTAGAGCAATTTTTGTGAAACCATGGATAACTAAAAAATTTGTGTAATTTTTTTTTTTTTTTTTTGGAGAGAGAGTCTTACTTTGTCACCCTTGGTAGAGTGCCACGGCATCACAACTCACAGCAACCTCCAATTCTTGGGCTTAAGCGATTCTCTTGCCTCAGCCTCCCAAGTAGCTGGGACTATAGGTGCCTGCCACAATGCCCGACTAATTTTTGGTTGTCATTGTCATTGTTGTTTGGCAGGCCCAGGCTGGGTTTGAGTGCCAGCTCCGGTGTATGTGGCTGGCGCCCTAGCCAGAGTGCCATGGGATCATAGCTCACTGCAACCTCAAACTCCTGGGCTCAAGAGATTCTCTTGCCTCAGCCTCCCAAGTAGCTGGGACTAAAGGCCCCTGCCACAATGCTGAGCTATTGAGTTCTGTCCTGGAACCAATGCAGTGCAGAGAGCTTGAAATATCAATAAGGTGTTTGAGAAGGATGTGGATAATGAATGCACACTATATTGATCATTTGAGAAGTTTCGTACTGGTGATTTTCATCTTGAAAATGAGCCACATGGGTGACCTGAGACGAAGGTGGATAATGATGAACTGAAAGCAGTAGTGGAAACAAATACAGCTCAACCTATGTATGAATTAGCATCAAGGTTTGGTGGTGTTATTCCAATAGTACTGAACCATTTGAAACAAATCAACAAGGTAAAGAAGCTGGATAGATAGACTACACATGAATTAAATGAGCATCAGAAGACATAAAAGTGAACCATTTCTACACCATATTGTTACATATGATGAAAATGGATTCTTTTTGACAATAACAAGCATTTGGCACAATAGTTAGAAAAAGAGATGAAATGCCAAAACATAATCCAAAATTGAATATTCATCAAAAAAAACTAATGGTGTCTATTTGATATAGCACTTGAATTTCATGAAACCTGGTTAGTCAATTACAGCAGATGTCTACTGCAGCCAGTTGGATGACAGGATAAAGATGCTTTTGATTAAGCAGTAGAGATTGATCATAGAAACAGGCCAATCTCTTGATAGATAGAGAGGTGTAACTATGGCTGTTACACCAGCCATGCTGCTCAAATTATAGAGTTCTGCTTGGAAACACTGTCATCTACCATATTCACCAGACCTTACATCAGCTATTGCAAGGAAAATATTCAGTTCTCAATCTGTGGAAAATGCCTTTGCAATTTCATTGACACTCTCTAAGCATCTTTGCTGCTGGCATACACAAGCTAGTGTTAAGATAGTAAAATTGGTCTTGGCACCCGTAACACAGTGGTTACAGTGCCAGCCACATACACTGAGGCTGGCAGATTCAAACCCCACTCAGGACAGCTAAACAATGACAGCTGCAACAAAAAAATAGTTGGGTATTATGGTGGATGCCTGTAGTCCCAGCTACTTGGGAGGCTGAGGCAAGAGAATCACTTAAGCCCAAGAGTTTGAGATTGCTGCGAGCTGTGATGCTAGGGCACTCGACTGAGGGCGATGTAGTGAGCCGCTGTCTCAAAAGAAAAAAAAAAAGGCTCAGCACCTGTGGCTCAAATGGCTAAGGCGCCAGCCACATACACCTAAGGTGGTGGGTTTGAATCCACCCAGGGCCCACCAAACAACAATGGTGGCTGCAACCAAAAAAATAGCCGGGCACTGTGGCAGGCACCTGTGGTCCCAGCTACTTGGGAGGTGGAGGCAGGAGACTCTCTTGAGCCCAGGAGTTGGAGCTTGCTGTGAGATGTGATGCCATAGCACTGTACCCAGGATGACAGCTTGAGGCTCTGTCTCAAAGAAAAAAAAAAAAAGTAAAATTGTTTTGATTAGGCACATAATCTGATTAATTATACTCCTTGTTTGACATATAATAAACTTTAGATTTAAAATCAGACATTTCATATTTAATGAACTTAAAGTTGCCAGCCAACTTAATACTAGAACTAACAACCTGCCATATACTGAGCATTTACTTGAATAGTTTGTATTTTTAATCAATATCTAATCCTCAGCTGCAGTAGGTTTTAAGCAGGCTCATCTGATACAACAAACAAAGGCTAATTGTTCAAAAGTGGTTACAATAAGAAAATGGTTGCTAGAAAAATTTCTCCCCATTTTTTAACCACTGTGTCACTTGTAAACCCTAAAACTAGCTAGATGTTTTGTAGTTATTTCATATATCAAGCCATAGAATGATCTCCTAGAGTATACATTTTTTACTTCAAAAGAAGAGCTTGTTTATGCCAGGGAATCTCAGTGATGGAATGTATAGAAATAGGTTTAAGAGATTTTGGATACTTTGATATTCTCTTTTCCTCATGTGATTAGGCTATCAGTACTATATCCCTTAATTACCTTGCCAGTTTTTTCTGTTTCGGTAGAAAATATAGTTTGGATAGAATACTGAATATTTTGAAACCTTAACTATGGAACCAATGAACAGATAATATTTAGAATTTTAGTATAGCCATAACAATTAGTTACGGTGTCATTTAGTCATCAAGAAAAGTTAAATTGCTTATGTCTTTTTTTCTTAAGAATATGTGTAATAGCTATAAAAAATTATGTCAAATTAGACATTTTATAATTAGCGCTCTTAGATTTTGAGAAACCTACCTCATTCATTATATTCATAATGCTGGATAAATGAATATTTTAGATAGTGACCAGAAATTTATAAGTGTTTTTTTAAAGTTCCTTTTTAAAAAATTATATTTTATTAAATCATAGCTTTATACATTGATGCATTTATAGGGTTCAGGGTACTGCTTCAATATACAATGTGAAATGTGAAATATTTACATTGAACTAAGTAACACATCCATTACAATTATACTCATTTCTTAATAGTTTTGAAATGTACCATTGCATCATGTACATTAGGTGAGGTGCCCCCGAATACCCTCCCTCATTCTATATCCTCCCTCCCCTCCCCTCTCCTCTCCTCTCCTCTCTCTCCTCTCTATCCTCTTCACTTCGTTTTGCCATTCGTATGAGTATGTAGGTGGTTATATATTGATTTCATAGTAGTATTGAGTACATTGGATACTTTTTTCCCTCCATTCTGGAGATACTTCACTAAGAAGAGTATGTTCCAGCTCCATAGAAGTGTTTTGAACCAAAAGGCTAACTTTCCAATGTGTACAATCTAGTACCAGTATGTTATCAGATTTGCCCATTCTGAAGCCTGAAGGTTAACTATTAAGCAAAAGTAGTATGTATATGTACTATTTTGAATAGCATATACATCACAAACAGAAGAATGAGCATTTTTACTTAGAAATCCAGTGATAATTTATTACTGGCTTTTTTTTTTTTGGAGAAGGGGGTATCATTCTATTCTGGCTGGTTTCAAACTCAAGTGATTCTCCTACTTCAGCCTCCTGAGTAACTGAGACTACAAGTGCATGCCACTGTATCTAACACTGACTTTTCACTTAATTTTTAGAAAAGTTACATTTGCACAAATAAGTTTATCTTTTTTTTTTTTTTTTTGAGACGGAGCCTCAAGCTATCCCCCTGGGTAGAGTGCTATGGCATCACAGCTCATAGCAACCCCCAACTCCTGGGCTCAAGCGAGTCTCCTGCCTCCGCTTGGGAGACTTAGCTGGGACCACAGGCGCCCGCCACAACGCCCGGCCATTTTTTGGTTGCAGCCATCATTGTTGTTTGGCGGCCCGGGCCGGGGATTCAAACCCGCCACCTTAGGTGTACGTGGCTGGCGCCTTAGCCGATTGAGCCACAGGCACCGAGCCCACAAATAAGTTTATTAAGGAAATAAACTTTCTCTCTGAGAGAAGGAAATCTTTTGGTACTCTACAAATAATCCTTTTAAAGAGAAATTAAGTCTTTCACTTATTTAATTAAAATTCAGTGTTTTCAAATTACAGGGCTTTAGTGAAAATTGTGCATTATCATTAAATGACTGGATTTTTTTTCCTTCAAGCTAATAAGCACAGGTGGGTACCACTCCACTTAGATGATGTAAGACCAGACAGTCAAGAAAGACCTGGATCCCGGAACAGCTCAAGATGTCAACCTGAGGCAAATAAACCTGCACATAACAATAGGAGAAATGATACACGAAGTAAGTAACCGTTCTAAGCAAAAAATGACCAAGAGAGGAACTTGATTTTCATGCTCATTATTTCAATGACCATGTATATAGTATAAACTATTTGGGAAATAAATAACAGATGCTATGTCCCTTTAACCTAAGTACCTTCTGAGTGTATTTCATAAGAACAGTATAACCATAGTACAGTTAACAAACCTAACATTACTACAGCGTAACTGTCCATGGGCACATTTTCCCAATGTCCTAATGTCCTCTATAGTTTTTCTTTTCCAGAATTCAATTTGGGATCACACATTGCTTTTAGTTGTTTTTAATTTTTAGGCTCCATTAATCTGTGATATTTTTGAAGGACAGCAAACTAGTAGGTTGTAGATATTTCTCATTTTGGATTTTCTGATGACTCCATGTGACTGGATTTGGGTTATAAAGTTTGGGCAAGGATACTACAAAAGATACATGGTTTTCTTCTTAATGTATCACATGGAAACAGGCATGATCTTGGTCTGTCCCATTATTGATGCTATTAACATCCCTTGGTTGAAGTGGTGTACTGACCTTTATTATTTTTTAAAATATTTTAAATATTTATTTTTTTGAGACAAGAGTCTCTGTTGCCCTAGCTAGAGTGCCATGCCATCATTGTAGTTCACAGCAACCTCAAATTCTTGGGCTAAAGAGATAATCTTGCTCTTAGCCTTCTTAGTAGCTGGGACTACAGACACCTGCCATATGCTTGGCTACTAATTTTTTTATTTTTAGTATATATGGGATCTTGTTGTTGCTCAACCTGTTCTTGAACTTGAGCTCAAGTGATCCTCCCACCTCATCTTCCCGGAGTGCTAGGATTACAGGTATAAGCCACTGCTCCTGGCCAATGATCTTTTTTTTTTATCAGACTTCATCAAACAAGCTTTAATTTCCATTGATGATTCTTGCTGGGTTCAGTTATTACTGTAATGGTTGCATAGTTGATTTTTTTTCTTACAGCATCATTCCTTTATATTTATTGGCATTCTTTGAGGAACAATGTTCCATTATTTATTTATTTTGCAGTTTTTGGCTGGGGCTGGGTTTGATCCTGTCACCTCCAGCATATGGAGCTGGCGCCCTACTCTTTGAGCCACAGGCCCCATGGCCCAATGTTCCATTATTTTCAATGTGAGCTCATACCATCTTATTTAATCTCTTGCTATGATTGTTTAATTTGATGCTCAAAACTGTCTCAGATTTGGCTAATGGAAGCATCTTCTGGGTGGCTTCTGGGCCCTTTTTAAACAAAACAACTTTAGGGCCAGGTATAGTGGCTCATACCTGTAATCCTAGTATTCTGGGAGGCCAAAGCAGATGTATTGCTTAAGTTCATGAGCTTAACACCAGCCTGAGCAAGAGCAAGACTTCATCTTCACTAAAAATAAAAACTAAGGCAAGAGGATTGCTTAAACCCAAGAGTTTGAGATTGCTGTGAGCTATGATGTCACAGCACTCTACCCAAGGTGACAGAGTGAAACTCTGCCTCAAAAGTAAAAAAATTTAAAAAAAAAAAACTTTACTGAGATACAAATTACATATATTCAACTGTACTCACAGGCGGCACCTGTGGCTCAGTGAGTAGGGCACTGGCCCTGTATACGGAGGGTGGCAGGTTCAAATCTGGCCCCGGCCAAACTTCAACAACAACAACAACAAAATAGCTGGGCGTTGTGGTAGGGGCCTGTAGTCCCGGCTACTCAGGAGGCTGAGGCAAGAAAATAACCTAAGCCCAAGAGCTAGAGGTTGCTGTGAGCTGTGACGCCATGGCACTCTACCGAGGGTGACAAAGTGAGACTCTCTTAAAAAAAAAAAAAAAGAAATTGTACTCACATTACTCTCATCATCCCCAACCACTAGTCTCCTTACCGTTATCATAGGTTAGATTTAATCTTTTCTAAAACTTAATGAAACTGTATAATGTACATTTTATGGAGTGGCCAAAAATTTTGTGTGTGATTTAAAATAGTGTGCAATTTAAAATTGCACATGAACTTTATGGCCACCCTATATACTATTATGTCACCTTTGCCAGCATTTTCGGATTCATCTTCATTGTTTTATATGTCAGTAGTTTTTACCTCTTTATTTCCAAACAGTATTCTGTTCAATGTATATAGTCCTTTTTCCATTTATCTATTGATGGATAATTGGCTTTTTTACAGTTTTTGGCCATTATAAGTAATGCTGCTATGAACATTTATGTTAAGTCCTGTGTGGTCATGTTTGTTTCTCAAGTAAATAACCCTTTGAATTGATGGGTTGTAGGGTAGCTGTATATTTAACATAAGAAACTTCCAAATTACTTGTACCATTTTACTTTTTTTTCTTTCTTTTTTGAGACAGAGTTTCACGTTGTCACCCTTGGTAGAGTGCCATGGTGTCACAACTCACAGCAATCTCAAACTCTTGAGCTTTAAGCAATTCTCTTGCCTCAGCCTTTCAAGTAGGACTACAGGTGCCCACCACAACGCCCAGCTGTTTTTTTGTTTGTTTGTTTGTTTGTTTTTTTTAGAGACAAGGTCTCCCTCTGGCTTAGGCTAGTCTCAAACCTATATGAGCTCAGGCAGTCTGCCTGCCATGGCCTCTGAAGTCCTGGGATTATAGGCATGAGCCCCCGTGCCCAGCCTGGATGATATTCTTTACCATGTTTCTCTATCTTTTCTATATATAACTGGTAATAAGATCTAGAGCAGTGGTTCTCAATCTTCCTAATGCTACGAGCCTTTAATACAGTTCCTGTGAGTAGCGACCCATAGGCTGAGAACCACTAATCTAGAGGGTTGATTAGGTGCAGAGTTTTTTGGTTTTGTTTTTTTTGGTAGGAATATGTTATAGTTTGTAATTCCTAATGTATCATAACAGGAGAAGTAAAATGGATGTATACTTTAATTTGAGTTAAGATTTAGTTCGGGTGTTGTTAGGCCGATCCATCCAATGTAAAGTGTCCTGTCAGTCTTTGACTTACTGGTTTTACTTTGATAAAAAATAATTCCTCAGAAAGTTATTTCAATAAGGTTTTCTCTGTTTCAGAAAGCAAAAGACAGAAGGGTATGTGTAAACAGTAGGATAAGTGTTTGATTTTATAGTATTCTGCTGAAATCATCTACATCTAATAAAGCATGTTGTCCTGTGAATGCATAAGAAGGCTTAAGAAAATTTTACATATTACCATTAAAAAGTTCCAATATAGTATTGTAAACTTTAAACATACAAGAAGTTGAAAAAATTGTATAGTGAATGTCTGTTGAGCCACCATTTAGTTCTAACAATTTCCCTGTATTTAATTCATCCATCTGCTGAATCATTTGAAAGTAACTTGATATCATACCACTTCATCACTTATATCCTAAGAAAGTGCCATCATTTAAGAAAATCACTAATTTCTAAAAATGTCATTTCTTAAAATCTAGTAAAGAGTTACATCCTTCTCACTTGTGCTTAAGATGAGACTTTAAATTATAAAACTTAGCCAGGTGTGGTGGCATGCAGCTGTAGTCCTACTTACTCAGGAGGCTGAGGTGAGGCAGGAGGATTGCTTGAGCCCAGGAGTTGGAGGCTCTAATGCACAATAATTGTGCTTGTGAATAGCCACTGCCCTCCAGCCTAGGGAACATAGTGAGACCTCCCATCTCTAAAAAAGAAATTTGTTAGAACTTTTCATAAAAAAATGACTTTTTTGACTTTCGTTCCATTGTTTCTCAAATATGTCATTTTAAGATTTTATTCTATAAATAATGGATACTAATAATTTGAATAATTTTTCTTAATAAATATTGAGTATATAAGAATATATAAAGTTATAAAAAATGTAATGAACACAAGATACTTAATCATGCTGTTTTAGAAATGCTTGTTACTGTTACCTTTTAAATTTCCCTTTGTGCCTTCTGTAATTTCATCCTATTTGTCTCTCTTCTCAGAAAAAATACACTTGAATGTTTGGGGTTTTTTTGCATGTTTTGAAATTGCTATGTAGTATGACTCCTTTCACATTGTTTGGCAGGATTTTAACTTAGTCTAATTTTCTTAGACTTATGTGTACTTGTTGTATTACTATAATTCATTCTCCTTCCCACCCCTGCTCCCAAAGGGGTATTTCACTATTTGAGAAAATCTGTTCTATTTGTAGGAATTTGGATTATTTGTTTTTTTGGCATTAAAATACTACCATGAACATTTGTATCCATATTGTCTAGTATGCAAGTATACGAGGCTCTGTAGGGTGATTTTTTTTTTTTTTTTTTTTTTTGAGATAGAATCTCACTATGTCACCCTTGGTAGAGTGCATCACAGCTCACAGCAACTTCAAACTCTTGGGCATAAGCAGTTCTCTTGCCTCAGCCTCCCAAGTAGCTGGGACTACAGGTGCCCACCACAATGCCCAACTATTTTTTGGTTGTAGTTGTCATTGTTTGGCAGACCCGGGCTGAGTTCCAGCCCACCAGCTCTGGTGTATATGGCTGGCTCCCTAGCCACCGACCTACAGGCACTGAGCCAATTATAAAAACTTTTTTTAAATGTACTATACATGATGTGAGGCAAGTGTTTGAAAAAGACTATTGAGGATGGAATTATAGGATCTAGAGCAGTGTTCTCAATGGGAATGAATTCCCCCCCCCCCCCCACCCCGGGACAATTGCCATTGACTGGAGCTACTACTCATTGTCACAATGGGGATTTGGGAGAGGTTTAGTAGATGCATCTAGTGGGTAGAAGTCATGAATAACACTAAACCTGCAATAATCTAAACGTTGAGAAATCTTGTCTGTGTGATTTGCATATCTTCACATGTATTAGATTATTACAGATTGATTTTAATAGTGGATGTACCTGTTTTCACTTTCACAGTGTACTAAATGTTCTATCTTTTTGGTTTTTGCCCACGTTTAATATTATGAACTTAAAAATGTCTGTCATACTAGGTAAATTGAAAACTTTCATTGTTTTAATTGCATTTCTCATGGCCAGTGTTTGCATTTCTTCATTTGCTCTATTTTTAGGTGTTTTTTCATTTGACTAGTTTGGCATGTTTGTGTGTGCATGTATTTGTGCATAAGAGAAATAGTAGTATGAATGTATTCTAGATATATAAGTTTTATTATTTTGCTTCAGTTATCTTAATTTGTTTTGTATTTTCATTTCCTTTTTTCTTTAGAAGGAATGTTGTTTACTTAAATAGTCTTTCTTTAAAACATTTTGTGAAAAGTATTTTTTTAGGGTTTTATATAGTACAAACTCAGCTTTGGGACTTCTTGAATGTTTAACAGTATAAGATTAGCAAAGCATCTGTATTTTTTTAGTATGTTATTTTACTTCTTAGAATGCCTTTTTATGCTAATACTTTTGGAGCCTATTTTATGCCATAGATATTTCTGATAAATACTTGAATTTATTGAAGTGTAAGTTTATATACATCTGAAGAATGCCTGGCTGCTATCAATTACATACTGGAGGAGGGTAGTTACTATGTTTGTGTAAAGATAGTCATGTTATTTTACTTGCAAATTGGATTGTATAAAAATATTTTTATTTTTTAAAAGGTTGGAGGAGAGATAGAGAAAAGAGAGATGATCAAGATGAAGTTTCCAGTGTGAGAAGTGAGGGTGGTAATATCCGAGGTTCCTTTAGAGGCCGAGGAAGAGGCCGAGGACGAGGAAGAGGACGAGGCAGAGGAAATCCTCGATGTATGACATGATTTTTTTTTTTAAACTAGACTAGACTTTATTCAGTTTCACCAGATTTTACATGAGTTCATTGGGTTCATTTGTATATATGTAGGTCTATACAATTTTAGCACAGGTATAGATTCCATGTACTTAATACCACAATTAAGATACAGAATTTTCCCATCAGCACAAAGGAACTCCTTGTGTCTTCCCTTTAGAGCCAGGGTCCTCAAACTTTTAAACAGGGGGCCAGTTCACTGTTTCTCAGACCGTTGGAGGGCCAGACTGCGGGCCCTGGGACGAGTTGGCTGCTAAGCACGACAGGCAGCCACAGCAGAAACATCCGGCGGGCCGGATAAATGTCCTCAGCGGGCCACAGTTTGAGGATGCCTGCTTTAGAGTCATACATATCCTACATCTTCTATAGTCCCTGACAATCATTAATCTGTTCTTTCCTTCTAAATTAAGTATGACATGAAGGTTTTTTTGAGATAGAGTTTCACTTTATCGCCTTCAGTAGAGTGCTGTGTCATCCTAGCTCACAGCAACCTCAAACTCCTGGGCTCAGGCGATTCTCCTGCCTCAGCCTCCCGAATAATTGGGACTGCAGGCACAGGCCACACACCTGGCTGTAAAGTTTTGTTTTCTTAAATATAAACTTTGAAAAAGTGAACAAGCCATCTGTTAGCCTTTCACATTACATTGTCCTCTATTTAATTAATTTTTTTGGTTTGATAATAAAGATGGGTTTGTTTGTTACTCCTTGCTGTACTTCACTTTGGATTTTTCTTGTAACTGTTTCTTAATGTGTGATCACCTTTCTTTTTCTTTATTCACATCAAGTGAACTTTGATTATTCATACGGTTATCGAGAACATGGTGAAAGGACTGATCAGCCATTTCAAACCGAGCTTAATACCAGTATGATGTATTACTATGATGATGGTACAGGCGTACAGGTATACCCTGTGGAAGAAGCATTGCTTAAAGAGTATATTAAGCGTCAAATGTAAGTGGATGTCAGATGTAAGCAGATGGGATAGTAAAATTTGTAGTAATATCAAACTTTAATGTCATTGAGAGTGAATATATTTTAATGAATTTTCTGAGCTATTAGTTAAAGTTGGAAAATGTTAACATTTGGGCCTTTAAGGAAATATGAATAAAATAGGTATTCAGTCTATATTGTTTATAGAAGTTTCCCACTTCTTTACTGTTAGATAATTGTGTTTCCTTAAAGGACAGTAGTTGTCATCACATAACATAAGTAAATACAAGAATATAAAACTTTTTGTATATTTGAAATTGAACAAGTGAAAACTTGGCTCATTTTTTGCAAATAGATGTTTCTATTAGAATTTGCAAATGAACATAAATGACAAAAATGGTAAATATTGTTTGATTTTCTTATTAGCAATTGACTTCTGAATTCTAATTTTGTTCTTTATTTTTAAGTTCTTTCTTTGTGATGCACATTAAAGGGGACTACCTAATCTTTTACTTTAAACTTCTTATTCTAGTTCTCATAGTAGTTGCTTTCTGAGTACTGAATGTAAAGTCAGGAGAATATTAGTTTTATTGTCTTTAAGAAAAAAAAAACTCTCTGCATATGAGTACTGTAGGGTATTTTGCATATTTATATAGTGTATTTAGTGGCAAGAAAAAAATGTTCCCAAGTGATTTGCATAACCAATTTGCTAAAATTTGAAATTTTTTCCCTATCATTACAAGGTGAAGGACTATTTTTGGGTGAAGGGCTATTTTTGAAAAGGCATAAGTATTTTAAAACATCCATTTTTAAGAAAGAAAATGGACCCTACTGTATTATTAGAAAATAATTTCTTCATCAGCATCTGCCAGGCGCCTTCATGGTAGATTTGATTGGCTTACAATGCAGAGCAACTTGTTCATTTTATTCTTGCTTCTTTTGTTACAGTTGATGCAAACACTGAAGAAAAGGGCCTTTTTATGGGCAGAAAGTGCCTGGCATGTGGCTGTCAACTTCATACCACTATTCCTGTCTTTTTTGTAACACTTGCTGCCAGGCCCCTTCTGAGACCTGACAGTGGACATGCAACTCCATGTCAGGATAATCGGCCTTCAATGTGCTCATTCAAGTGAGGGAGGAGCAGAGCTACTTCAGTGTTGACAAAATTTCTGATCATGCAGTGTAGAATCCAGAGCTTCTAAGGTAGGACATGATAATGTCCCCTAGGACACTGAGCAAACTGTTAGACATGGCATTGGTCATGCCTCCTTTTTTTTTGTTATTATTTTAGCAGTAGGGTTTTTGGCAAATGGTAGTAGAGCACCAGGTTTAAAGTGGCTTGTTATTGTTATCATTCTTTGATTAGTGCAGATCTGACATTGAGGTGTCATGATTTTGACTTTGTATTAATAGGTTCCTAATATATAGATAGACTGATCAGGATTTTGATTTTTCTTTTTAAGAAGCAAAGTTTTCCTTACTCTTATGGAGAAATGCTAAATGTATTTCAAAGTAAGAGGCTTAAATATATTCAGAACAGATAAGATTTAAGAAGAAGTTATTTTTAGTGAAAATTTAATTTGTTGTTTTTTATTGTCAGAATATTAGAATTTTAAGATCTTGTTTATTTCTAGCTGGGAAAATCTCTCTTGGCATTCAGATTTAGAGATTAGTATCTTTCTAGCCCATGAGATGTTTTAAAATATACTGTAGGCAATATGGTGATTTATGAATTTATTTAGATAAAATGCAGCTTATCGTTGATTCAGGGAAGTTTGTATCTCACATCAGAGAAAAATTGTAACTTGTGGCTAAATCAAATATCTTCATGTCTGAAATGTTAGAATTTCAACATGTGTTATGGGCCTATCACATGCCTGACACTATGAATAAGGCTTTTGAGGTGTAATAATAATCAGAAAGTTTGTTTCTTCAATACTTAGATTATTTTCTTCTATGTAAATGATTTTCCCTTAATCTCTAAGGAAGCTTTGTACTCTGATGAGTCAGCAATATCAGACTATAAAAAAACTTGAGGATGTTTATATTCTTCAAATCAGGTGGTTTTCAGTCCTCCTCCAGTGAAAGGTAGCTTGAGACCAGTTTTCAGTTAGAGGTGCCTGTTTCTTCAAAGTTAGAATTTGGCCTAAATACTTAAAATGTATCTTTAGTTACTAAATTTTACACCCCCAAAATACAAGCTGGTTTGCTTTCTTGTAACTTGCTACCCGTCTTTGAAAACATTCTCTGTGATATGGAAATGGTATAGGATTATTAAACTGTAGGTCATGCCATCATTGATGTCATGTGTTTCTATTATTTTTTCTATATTTTCCCCTATCATTGACATCATGTATTTCTGTTGTTTTTTTTCTATATTTTCCCCTTGCTGTGTCTCTTTAAAATGACATTCTCATTTCTCTATGTGAAAGCTATAATAGAAAACATTCATTTTTTCAAAGGCTATTATTAATTGTATTCTGAATGTTTGTATCTTGGGATTTGTAGTTATTGCTTATACTGACAGTTAAGCCATTAACATTTCTCTCTTGGAAAAAGCTAATGGGTCTATACTTTCAAGAGAAAATAAGATATCTAAGCCTTTTCTGTATTCATGTGCCTTGTAGTGTCATTGATATTCCTTGTTTATCTATATTCTGTTCATCCTTAATCTCATTTAATATGTTCATCAAAGAAAGAGGGGAGAACGTGAATCATTCAAATACATAATTGTGTTCATGCACATGTGCCCATATATTCACGAAGTTTTAAGCTAAGCATTGTGCTGGTTATTATATCAGTACTTTGTCAATGTAGAAAATAATACAAACTGTACTTTATGTAAATTTGACAAAGGATACTTTGAACATATCATTCTTAATGACTAGGAAAAAGTTGGAAAGTTACATGCTGACATGTGTTTAGCTTTGTTATTTAGTGCTTAAAATGAAGTAGGGAGAAGTGGCTTGGTAGTGAAAATTTTCACTTAATTGACTCATTAAAAATAAATTACTGAATTATTTTAAAATGAGCTGTTTAATTTTTTATGCTTAGTGAAGCTGATCTAAATGGAAGTTAATGTTAATTTGGGGGGAAATAATAAGTATTTTTTTTCTATTCCTGTATAAAAGAAACTATTCCATATGGATTTTGCTGTTATCTTTTATATTTACCCTATCTATGTTCTATTAGATGTATATAATATCACTAACAAAATTAAAATATTTTCATAGCAATTGATGTGTAAGCAATAGACATTTTTATTTTTTACTGACTTAAATGGATGAAATTTATATTATTTCTCTTTTCAGTGAATATTACTTCAGCATAGAAAATTTGGAACGGGACTTTTTTCTTCGAAGAAAGATGGATGAACAAGGTTTCTTGCCTATTTCTCTAATTGCTGGTTTTCACCGTGTTCAGGCTCTCACTACAAACCTTAGTCTCATCTTAGAGGTAATTATTCATTTTTTTAATGTTTTATTTTAAAGTAACTTTGTGTAAACTTTAATACACCTTCAAGGATATAATTAGCATTAAATCACTACTTGGATCAATATGTAATCACATATCTTCATGGAGATAAGAACTTCCTGGTTAAGTCCCTACTATAAAGAACAAAATGAACATAACTGAGAGATTAACCCAGGTACCAAATTATATTTTAGAGCAATGTGTGTCATTATGTGCCCACAATCTTTAACTAGATAAACTGCTAGTTATCTAGCAGTTGGAGTCTGGTAAAGGGGCTCCATTTGTAGGCCTATTGGGATATACACTAGCAAAGGATAAAGAGGAGTCCAGGGCAGTGCCTGTGGCTCAGTGAGTAGGGCGCCGGCCCCATATGTGAAGGATGGCAGGTTCAAACCCAGTCCTGGCCAAACTGCAACAGCAGCAACAAAATAGCCAGGCAATGTGGCGGATGCCCAAGAGCTGGAGATTGCTATGAGCTGTGACGGTATGGCATTCTACTGAGGGTGACAAAGTCAGAGTCTGTCTTTAAAAAAAAATAGAGTTCAATAGTTCTGGAGACTGGAAGTTAAGGTTGAGGAGGTGCATCTGGTGAGAGCCTTCTGCTGGTTTGAGGATTCCTGAGGTGTACAGGGTATCACATGGTGAGGGGACTGAATGTGCTAATGCTCCATTTAAAAAACAATCTGTACTTTCTACTCAATTATCCTGTGAATGTAAAACTTAAAAATAAAGTACTATCCTATGAATGTAAAACTTAGAAATAAAGTATTAACTCAGTGCCTGTAACTCAGTGGCTAGGGTGCTGGCCACATACAACAGGGCTGGCAGGTTCAAACCCAGCCCAGGCCTGCTAAACAATGTTGACAAGTATAATAAAGAAATAACTGGGTTTTGTGGCGGATGCCTGTAGTCCCAGCTTGGGAGGCTGAGGCAAGAGAATTGCTTAAGCCAAGGAGTTTGAGGTTGCTGTAAGCTGTGACACCACAGCACTCTAATGAAGACAACATAGTGAAGCTTTGTCTCAAAAAAAATTAAAGTAAAATAAAAATATAAAAATAAAGTTACAAAAATGTTAAAAAAGCAAAACAAAAACAATCTGTAGTTGACTAGGCTCAGACAGTATCTCATGGCTTTTCTCTGTTTTGTAAAACCTAATTAAATGTCTAACCTTGGAAACCTCTCAAATAATTGCTAATGATGTTACCACCTGTCTTAAACCTGATCCTTCAAACTTAATTTTTTGAGCATTCTTGGTCCTTTAAAATTTGTCAGGTTGCTATAAAATAGAATGTATTCTTACTAAAATTTTGAGAATTTTTCATGTGCTACAGAAAGGCTAATTTAAAAGAGTCATTCCAGTTATCATTTTACTGCTTTCAGTCTCTTGTCTGTCGTGTTTCCAGAAATGCTTTCAACATTTCTGGTTTTCTTTCTGTTTCCTATATCAGATTTACCCTGTAGAGCCAGTTGATTTTGCTACACACTGCCCTTAAGAACTGCTAATCTGCTTTGTGTCCCTATAATTTTCCTTTTCCCAGAATAACATATAAATTTTATACATTATAATCTTTTGCTTCTAACACTTTTCACAAATCTTTTTTCCTAGTCTTTGTCTTTGCATTTTTTCTTTTCTTCTTTTTTTGAGACAGATTCTCACTATGTCGCTCTGGGTAGAGTGCTGTGGCGTCATAGCTCCCAGCAACCTCAAACTCTTGGGCTTAAGCAATTCTCTTGCCTCAGCCTCCCAAGTAGCTGGGACTACAGGCACGCACAACAATGCCAGCTATTTTTTCATTATCATTGTCATTGTTTAGCTGGTCTGGGCTTGGTTCGAAGCTGCCAGCCTCAGTCCATGTGGCCAGTGCCATAACCACTGCATTACGGGCACTGAGCCTGTCTGTTCATTTTCTAAACAGGCTTCTTTGAATAGCAACTTTTGGAACATGTGTGCTCTGTTTTAAAAACCAGCAATAAGAAAGTCTAGATTTTCAAAACAGCATAAAATAATAAATAATGACTTACTGATGTATAATTAATTGTTTTATGAACATAATTCAGCAATGTTATTACATTTGTGTATTAATAACTTTTTATTTCAAAATATTAAGGGGGTACAGATGTTTAGGTTACATGCATCACTTTATAATGCCTTAGTCCCAGTACAGGTGTGCCCATCACACAAAGAGTGTTCATTATACCCATTAGGTAGGTTTTTGACCCTCTACTATTCCCTGTGCCCCTGGCTGATTGATTGCAACTGAGTTTTACTTTTCTCTGTGCACAAGTATCAGTCCAATTTAACAGTACATGCAGTATTTGTTTTTCCATTTTTTTTTTTAAGAGACAGAGTCTCACTTTATCACCCTGATAGAGTACCATGGTATCACACAGCTCACAGCAACCTCCATGTCCTGGGCTTAGGCGATTCTCTTGCCTCAGCCTCCCAAGTAGCTGGTACTACAGGTGCCCACCACAATGCCCAGCTATTTTTTTGTTCCAGTTTGGCTGGGGCTGTGTTTGAACCCACCACCCTTGGTATATGAGGCTGGCGCCCTACTCACTGAGCCATAGGCACCGCCCCCTTTTTTTTTTTTTTTTTTTTTTGAGACAGAGTCTCACTGTCATGTTCGGGAGAGTGCCATGACATCACAACTCATAGGAACCTCAAACTCTTGTGCTTAAGCGATTCTCTTGCCTCAGCCTCCCAAGTCTTGGGACTATAGGGATCCACCACAACACCTGGATATTTTGTTGTTGTCGTTGTTAAGCAGGCATGGAGCCAGGTTTGAACCCACCAGCCCAGGTGTATGTGGCTGGCACCCTAACCACTGAGCTATGGGCACAGAGCCTTGTTTGTTTTTGTTGTTATTGAGACAGAGTCTTACTTTGTCGCCTTCAATCGAGTGCTGTGGCATCATAGCTTACAGCAACCTCAAACTCCTGGGCCCTAGTGATCCTCTTGCCTCAGCCTCCCAGGTAGGTGGAACTACAGGTGCCTGCCACAACGAATGGCTGTTTTTAGAGATGGGGTCTTGCTCTTGCTCACACTGGTCTCCCACAGCGCTAAGATTGTAGGTATGAGCCACCATGACTGGCCAGGAATGATTTTTAAAAGGAAGTTTTGGGTTACAACACTATTATGGTTAGCATTAACATTTCTTACTGTATCATCAGCTACTATAATATCATTGTGAAGGGCAGAAACATATAAGCAATAGCAATTTAGGACTGCCTAAGTCTGCATCCACAAGATGGTTTTGAGTATACCATTTACAATAGTGGGAAAAGGTGTCCTTTTTTTCTGATAAGATGGTAAAGCCTCATTAGGCTTTGCAATGTAAACATATCATGATCAAGGACCTTAGAACATATCCCTTGTAGCTCCATGATCTTGATCAGTGTCCTGAGACAATAACACATAGTGCTTAGGGTTGTCATGTTGATGTACTGTGGGAATAGCAGTATCTGGCACACAAAGTACAAGGTTGGACAATTAAGTTTGTAAACTCATTCTAGAACAAGTGCTACATAACTCATTGGTGAATATCACTACAGTCACCATCAAGGTACCTCGAAACTATGCACTGACCAGTGTGTAGTCGACCTTCAAAGCAGTTTTGGAATACTTTTTCTGGATGGTTATCAGAACTGTGGTCATATGAGTTCTGACAATGAAGTTCACAGACTCCTCTTAGAAAAAGTGCTACGTACCTCCTGGCTAAATATCTCTGTGGTCTAGCGGATGGCCAAGGGGAGTTTTTTGAAGGTGATAGTGATGTTAAATAATGAGGTTTGTAGCACTTTTTACAGGAGGTGTTTGTGTACTTAATTGTCTATCCTCATTTGTTATTATTTTTAGTCTTCAAGGACATTTTTCTATTGATTACTGCTTTTATTTCCTTTCCTTTCAGTTTTATCAGCTTCTTCTCACATGAATTTGAATATGCTCAAGTCTTTTCTTTCTTGAAAACACTATTAAAAGTAGCAGAATAATTTAGCTAACACCCATATCTGACCCGGTCAAATATGCCTACACAGCCAGACTTGTGGAATGTTTCCTCACCTCCCATTTATTTTCAGCTTAGTGCATTCTTAATGTCTTCCCCATAACTCAAAAGTTATTTGTCATCTTTTTATTAGATCTAACTGATCCTGATTCAGGATCACTTGCCACTTGCAACTTATTTAACCTCTTCATGCTTCAATTTTCTTGTTAAAGTAGGGCAAATAACACTTAGGCTATAAAATAGGAGCATTTAGGAGAATAATTAATGCAATATCAGCCATATAACTATGCCTGCTACTTTTTTTTTTTTTTTTAGACAGAGCCTCAAGCTGTCCCCCTGGGTAGAGTGCCGTGGCATTACAGCTCACAGCAACCTCTAACTCCTGGGCTCAAGCAAGTCTCCTGCCTCAGCCTCCCACGTAGCTGGGACCACAGGCTCCCGCCACAACGCCTGGCTATTTTTTGGTTGCAGCCGTCGTTGTTTGGCTGGCCCACGCTGGATTCGAACCCACCACCTTAGGTGTATGTGGCTGGCACCTTAGCCACTTGAGCCACAGGCGCCGAGCCGCCTGCTACTTTTTATATTAAACTTTATTTTTTAAATGGTCTGAAATTGTGGTGTCTCAAAACTTGTGCTCCTTTCTCTTTAAAGTTGAGTCTTTGTACATGCAAGTCTTTCTCTAGTAGGCACTAAAAATACAACATCTATATGATGTTGTATATTCATGATACTAGGTTTATATCATTAAGAAAAGGACCAAAAGGGACAGCACCTGTGGCTCAGTGAGTAGGGCGCTGGCCCCATATACCAAGGGTGGAGGGTTCAACCCCGGCCCCCGCCAAACTGCAACAAAAATAGCCAGGTGTTGTGATAGATGCCTGTGGTCCCAGCTACTCGGGAGGCTGAGGCAAGAAAATTACCTAAGCCCAAGAGCTGGAGATTGCTGTGTGCTGTGATACCATGGCATTCTACGGAGGACAACAAAGTGAGACTCTGTCTCTTAAAAAAGAAAAGAAAAGACAAGAAAAGGACCAAAAGTAATAGGTAAAACCTCAGGTATTGAAATATTTTGATATACATATTAACTCATTGTTTAGGACTCTGGGATTAGCAGGGCTTGGTTTTAATAAAAATGTGTAGCTCTGGTTTGTCTAAGTCTTTACATTAATTTTGTACATAGTATAGTTTGTACGATCCTTTTAAGGCTTTGATGAATCCTTTACTTTCTTTAAATTTGTTTTTTCAAATTGGAAATTTCATAAAATTCAAAATTCAAGGGGTACATAGTAAAAAATTTTCCATCATTCATCAGCAGTGAATCAGTTACCTTCCATGGTTGCAATCTGTTACTTCTTTCTTGTATCTTCCTCCTAAGATAGTTTATATAAGAAAATACTAGGATATTATACTACATAAAAATGTTATGCCTGGGTGGCACTTGTGGCTCAGTGAGTAGGGTGCTGGCTCCATATACCGTGGGTGGCAGGTTCGAACCCAGCCCCGGCCAAACGGCAACAAAAAAATAGCTGGGCGTTGTGGCGGGCACCTGTAGTCCTAGCTACTGGGGAGGCTGAGGCAAGAGAATTGCCTAAGCCCATGAGATAGAGGTTGCTGTGAGCTGTGACGTTTCAGCACAAAAAAGAAGGCGACAAAATAAGACTCAGTCTCTAAAAAAAAAGAAAAAAAAAAGTTATGCCCTTTCTTCTTTTACAGTTATTTTAAGAAACATATCTTGAAAGGTCCTTCATCCAGATCAAGATAGCTATATCTATCTAAAGAAATTTTGAGGTTTTCATCCTATGACTTTTTCTTTAAATGTTTTCTTTTAAATTAAGGCATAATTTATATGATGAATATTATAAGATTATATATGAATTTTTTTCTGATGTATATACCTATCTGCCATCCAGATCAAAACATAAAACATTTTCAGTATTCCAGCATGTGCCCTCCTGTATCTTCCTAGTCAGTACCACTCTTCTCCCTAAAGGTAATTGCTTTTCAAAGGTTTCTCAAATGTTTTTGAGCTTCACATAAATGGAGTTAATATTGTATATATTCCTTTATATCTGACTCGTTTCCTGATATTTCTGTGAGAAATACCCATGTTTTTGGTATGTAGTAGTTATTTATTTTCTATTTTGGATAGTATTCCATTATATAAATATAACGCAATTTATTTTTCCATGTTCCTATTGATAGAAATAGTTGGATTCTTTCCAGTTTGCCTGTGATGCTGCTATGAACCTATAATATTATCATTTTAGGAGGACATAAACATTTATTTTCCTGTGAAATTGGTGGGGAACAGAATTTTTATATATATATATATATATATGCACGCTTAGTTGTTGTAGCTACTGCTAGACATTTCCTAAAGTATTGAGTCAATTAAAACTACCACTGTTAAGAGCTGGACTTGCTCCATATTCTAGCCAACATTATTGGCAGTCACTTTCCATAACTTCATTTTTAAAAATGTAAGCATATAGGAAAGTTTCAAGGAGTTATAGTTTTGTTTTTTTAGATTAAGGTATAGATAACATGTTATAAAACATAGTGATCTTAGCTATTAACCATGCGTGTTTTGAGTTATATATATTTTATATTTTATTTAATTTCTAAAAGGTGATTACTCCTTTTAAAAAGCTTTGGCCAGGGGCAGTGGCTCAAAGGAGTAGAGCTCTGACCCCATATACTGGAAGTGACAGGTTCAAACCCAGCACTGGCCAAAAACTGAAAAAAAAAAAAAAAAAAAAGAAAGAAAAAGCTTTGGCCAGGAAGCTTGGTAGAGTGCCATGGCATCATAGCTCACAGCAACATTAAACTCTTGGGCTTAAGTGATCTTCTTGCCTCAGCCTCCTGAGTAGCTGGGACTATGGGCGTCCACAAGAACAATGCCTGCCTATTCTTTTGAGATGGGGTCTTGTTCTGGCTCAGGCTGGTCTTAAACCTGTGAACTCAGGCAACCTGCCCACCTTGGCCTCCCAGAGTGCTAGGATTACAGGCTTGAGCTACCATGTCTGGCCTAAAAAGCTTTAATTTTTCTTTTTCTTTTCTTACTCTTTTTTTTTTTTTGAGACAGAGTCTCACAATGTCACCCTCAGTTGAGTGCTGTGGTGTCACAACTCACAGCAATCTCAAACTCCTGGGCTTAAGCGATTCTCTTGCCTCCTAAATAGCTGGGACTATAGGTACCTGCCATAACACTTGGCTATTATATTTGTCATTCTTGTTTAGCTGGCCTGGGCCAGGTTCAAACCTACCAGCTTCAGTGTATGTGGCCATCGCCCTACCCACTGTGTTATGAGCACCACCCTAATTTTAAGTTGTTTTTTTTTTTTTTGGAGACAGGGTTTTTGCCCTCACTTAGACTGGAGCATAGTGGCAAAATGATTGCAATGATAGCTCATTGCAATCTCCACCTTCTGGACTTACGAGATCTTCCTGGATGAGCTAGGACTACTTGTGTGGGTCACCACGCCTGGCTAATATTTTATAGAGATGGTTTTATGTTGCTCAGGCTGGTCTTGAACTCCTAGCCTCAAGTGATCTTCTCATCTCTGCTCCCCTAAATGGTGGAATTATAGGCATGAGTCACCATGCCTGACTATAAAGCTTTAGTTTTTGTTTTGAAGAAATTTGTCTAGTTTTATTTTAGGTGTAGACAAATAATGATTGGTTTGAAACCTGATATTGTCTCATACTAGATCTATGATCTTTTATTAAGTTTATTTCTTTGAGCCTCCGTTTCCTTATCTATAATATAATGGTAATAACTGTCTTGTGTATTATGAGAAATTATGTCTGCCTGTAGTATTTATTATTCAATAGTGGTAGGTGTCACAATAATAACATAAAGTACCTAAATTTTATTTAGTGATATTTTAAGGCAAGACAAAAGGAAATATGAACAAGGTGATAATAATTGATAATAAAAGTCATTTGCTTCTAGTTGATGTAGTAAATGACTTAAATGACTTCTAATTATGAGGATATCATCTGTGAGTTAAATCAGTTGGAAATCAAAATATTTGTTACTTTACAGAGACAAATGACATTACAAATTGTTCTAAGTGGTTAATTATAACCATTAACTACAAACTAGTCTGCTAATTTCAGATTTTCTAATTTTTAGGTTATTAGAAGTAGAGGACATGCAGTGAAATTGTTTTGAATGGAAGTTCTGATAGCTTAATTTCTGTTGATAGGCCCTGAAAGATAGCACAGAAGTAGAAATTGTGGATGAGAAAATGAGAAAAAAGATAGAACCAGAAAAATGGCCAATTCCAGGCCCTCCTCCACGTAATGTGCCACAAACAGACTTCTCTCAACTGATTGATTGTCCGGAGTTCGTACCAGGCCAAGCCTTTTGTTCGCATACAGGTAACAACTTTTCTTCTAGAGCAAACGTCATAACACTGGGCTATTTGGTCCAGTTCTTCTATCCTTTTTTTAGTTTTGAGATTCAGTGGGAAAATAAATAAATGACTTTTAATGCTCTAAATTCTACTGCCTGCTACACAGAGCTGTAAGTTAAATAGGGATCTAAGAATTATGAGAGATGCTCTCTCATGTTTCTTGTTCTTAAGTTATATGTATACTTTGTCATGTGTGTATTTCTATGTATCTTATAATTTTACTAAATGATTGTAAATGCGTTATGTCAGTTTTCCCCTTATAAAATTGGAACAGTCTAGTAAGAGTGAAATAGTCTAAAAGTCCTAAGAGCGGGTAGCCTTCTTTTAATTTTGTTGCCAAACATACTTCAGCTTTGTCTTGAAAAGATAAGATGAACTACATTCTAAAGCAGAATTGAGGTTCTCTTTAATCTGGTTGTGTGTAGAATTTCCAAAATCTCTTTAATGTTAAGAATTTTTCCTCGATCATTTTTAAGACATTCCCTCTTGGGAAAAAATGTGTGCTTAAACTTTTTTCAGTCAGGGTGATGATCTACTGATGCTCTTGGATGTCATTTGATCGGAATATGCAGTGGAATAGGTGACTCACTGAAATGCCATTATAAATGTTGGAACAAATCGTGCTGCAGAAATGAAAGCGACCAGACTGTCTTCTGTTCAAGAATATCTACTCCCAATTCCTTGTGAAGGAGGTTGGGCCAACACTACCGTGAAGATAACCACCTTTGTGATGAGGATGAGAGATAGACCAGAGGACTGCTATGTTTTTATAGGAGCTGACCATTTCTGTGTAATTGGCCTGGGCTTCATGGGCTGCTTTTATTCACGGTGGGAAAGTTAATTATTATTATTATTCTGGAAATACTGCAAGAGTCAGTCTTTTGTTTTCAGGCTTATGTACTTGTGTCCAGATCAATAAAGCAGAAAAAGAGAGGATTGAGTAGCATTTTCCAGATTGTTAAGTATGTTGCTAATTGATTTGCCTTTCAGTACAGTGTACATCATATAACTCACATGTCATGATGTTTCCCTTGGACTGTAAGATTTATTAATGTGTACATATAAAGGGTAAGAAATGAGTGAGGATAGTTTTTTCTTTTATTCTTTAAAATGTATTTTTGATACATCAGTATAAAGAGACTTTTCCATCAATAAAACAGATGATGGACAGTCTCACAAATATTTTTATCTCATGTTTGTCAGCTCTCTGCTTCTGTCCCAACAGTCAACTTGGGCAGGTGTTTTAAAAATTGAAGAAAAGTAACATTGTTTTAGTTTTTTTATTTTAAACATATAATAGCTTATTGTGTAAGTTAGATTTATTTATTGTATAAACTTGGGTCCAAGATGATACTTTTTAGCCAGCTTATGAATAAACATTTAAGTTGAATAAAATAGACAATATTTTTTCTACAGGATAGTTAAGATAGGACATTCAAGTTGATAATCCCTGTCCATTAACGACTTATGCATTATTAATAAAATTACAAGAATAAAATCATAGTGTCTTGTACATTTTTGTGTTTTTTAATATACACTCAGCTGCATGCACATATTGCCTGAAATAAGTCAATGTATATTAAACTGTCATAAATTTTAGGGTCTTGAGATTATACATCAGAAACTAGATGGTTAACAAAGAGAAATGGGATGTGTTTAGAATTACACTGATTCACAATACAGCGTATGTAAATTACCCTTTCTCATGAATTCTCAAACTTCTGACCTTAATTCCTTTGTGATAAGAAGGTATAGTTTCCTGGGCTGGGCTTGGTGGCTCCTACCTATAATCCTAGCACTGTAGGACAATGGGTCTTGACCCCCACCCCCTTTTTTTTTGGCCAAGGCTGGGTTTGAACCACCACCTCCATCATATGGAGCCAGCACCCTACTCCTTTGGGCTACAGGCACTGCCGGGTCTTGACCCCTTTTTTCCATTTGTAATAATGCAGCAATTAGGAAGGTTGAGAACCACTGCTCTAGGAGGCCAAAGTGGATAGATTGCCTGAACTCACAGGTTTAAGACCAGGCTGAGCCAAAACGAGACCTCATCTCTAAAAATAGGCATTGTGGTGGGTGCCTATAGGCCCAGCTACTTGGGAGTCAAGAGGATCACTTAAGCCTAGGAGTTGAGGTTACTATGAGCTATGGCACCACAGCACTCTACCGAGGGTGACAAAGTAAAACACACAAAAGGTGTAGTTTCCTTAAGTCAGTCGTTGCCAGGTGTGGTGGCCTTATGTCTGTAATCTTAACACTTTGCAAGGCCAAGGAGGGAGGATTACTTGAGGTTGGAAGTTTGAGGTCAGCCTGGACAAGGTAGTGAGACCCTGTCTCTGTTAAAAAGAAAAAAGATTAGCCGGATGTGGTGGTATATACCTATAGCTTCAGCTACTTGGGAAGCTGAGGTGGGAAAATTATTTGAACCCAGGAGTTCAAGGTCACAGTGAGCTGTGATCACACCACTATAGTCTACCATGGGTGACAGTGAGACCTTATCTCTTAAAAAAATTTTTTGAAGTGAAAATAAGAGGAAGCCTAGACTGTCTTATATGTACACTTGAGTGGAGAAAAGTAGTGAAGCTTTTATTTGTATCATTTTATTCTCTGAAGACAAAACCCTTGATGTATACTTTTTGAGGGATTTATGTGGTAAAATATTTTAGCAAAATGGGTCTCTTCATCAAATGAAAATTCCTATTTTTTTCTCTGGAGGTTGAATTCTCTAACATGGGTTGACATTTTCACTGAGTATACGATATTTATGCACCACAAAATGTTTATTGGAATAGGAGCGTTACTTTTGAAATGAAGGTGTTTTGTAGTGCTATGGATATGATAATGTAGTATCAACCCTTAAAAGGCTTTCATTCATCAAAATGAGGAAGTCAGGGCTGGACTCAGAGGCTCAAGCCTATAACCCTAGCACTTTGGGAGGCCAAGGTGGGAGAATTCTTTGAGCTCAGGAGTTTGAGACTAGCTGGAACAAAAACAAGACCATGACTGTACTAGAAATTAGCTGGGCATAAGGCCCAGCTTGGTAGCTCACGCCTGTGATCCTAGCACTCTGGGAGGCCGAGGTGGGTGGATTGCAGGAGCTCAGGAGTTGGAAACCAGTCAGAGCTAGCTAGAGCAAGACCCAGTCTCTAAAAATAGCCAGATGTTGTGGCAGGCGCCTGTAGTCCCAACTACTTAGGAGGCTAAGTCAAGAGAATTGCTTGAGCCCAGGAGTTTGATGTTGCTGTGAGCTAAGATGCCACAGTACTCTACCAAGGGTGACAAACTGAAACTGTCTCTTAAAAAAGCTGGACATTGTGACAGGTACCTGTAGTCCCAGCTTCTCAGGCACAGGAGGCTGATAGAGAATTGCTTCAACCGAGGAATTTAAGGTTGCTGTGAGCTAGGTTGACACCATGGGCCTCTAGCTTGGGCAATGTAAAAAGACCAAAAAAAAAAAAAAAAAAGGAAAAGAAAAGAAAAAAAATTGAACTCAGATACCTGACAATCATTTTATTATTTTTGCTTTTTTAAAAAATGTGTGAGAGTGCTCGCTTCGGCAGCACATATACTAAAATTGGAACAATACAGAGAAGATTAGCATGGCCCCTGTGCAAGGATCACACGCAAATTCGTGAAGCGTTCCATATTTTAAAAATATGTGAGAGCATCTAATGGTTACTGAATAAAATCTGGGGATTTCCTTTGAAAACTTGATAGGTAGAAGTGTTCTCAAAAGAGCCACACAGAAAATATACAATCTTTCTTAAAGAAACCTGTGATCTTCTCACAGTGGTAGAAAAAGTCATGTTAGATATGGTTTATCTTTGGGGGATCACATAGACAATTTTCACTTGATAAAACCAGCTAAGACAAGTTTTCTGTCTTCTCACAAATTATAACTTAAGTGTTAAAATATGTATCTGAAGACTGGGTATGGTGGCTTCTGCCTATAATTCTAGCATTCTGGGAGGCCTAGGTGGGAGTGTCACTAGAGCTCAGGAGTTCAAGACTAGCCGGAGTAAAGTAGACACTGTCTCTAAAAGCAGAAAAATTAGCCAGGTGTGGTAGCAGGTGCCTATAGTCCCAGCTATTCTGGAAGCTGAGGCAGAGGATGGATTGAGCCCAAGAGTTTGAGATTGTTGTGCTCTAGGGTGAGGCCATGGCACTCCAGCCTGGGCAACAAAATGAGACTGTCTCAAAAATATCTAAAAATATTTTTTGGTCTAAATATCACATAATTCAAGACATTTAAACTCATTGTGGTCTGGAAGATTAAGGGCCTCCTATAACCTTTAAATCTTTGCAAATGTGTAGCTTGCCATCTTTTTATTGTATATGAAGATACAGGTGCAGAAAACCACACAGTATATATACAGCTAAAAATATAAAAATTGTTTATAATATTTTTTTATATTGTATGATTATTGATATAAGGGTAACATCTTCAAAAACCATGTTCTAAGACTATTTTAAATTTTCTTACCTAAATTCTTTTTTTTTTTTTTTTGAGACAAAGTCTCACTTTGTCACTCTTGGTAGAGTGCTGTGGTGTCATAGCTCACAGCAACCTCAAAGTCTTGGGGTCAAGCAATCCTCAGAGTAGCTGAGACTACAGGTGCTTGCCACAACACCTGGCTATTTTTTAGAGACGGGGTCTCACTCTTGCTCAGGCTGATCTCGAACTGGTGAGCTCAGGCAGTCCACCCACCTCAGCCTCCCAAATTGCTAGGATTATAGGTGTGAGCCACTGTGCCCAGCCCTTACCTAAATTCTTTGTTTTAATGTTATCCCATTTCTAAGCACATGTGTTGTAAATATAGTAAAACAATTTATTTCAAGGTGAAAGCATAAGCTTAAAGTACATTTTGAGTTGGTTATATAATAAACTATTAGCTGGGCACAGTGGTGCATGTCTGTACTCCCTAGTCCTAGTTACTCAGGAGGCTGAGTCAGGACAATCACTTGAACCTAGAAATTCAAGGCCTGACAACATTATGGAGTCTCTCCAATGTACCAATAGCTGTTCTTATAATTTTAAATTTTTTTCTTTTTTTGAGAGAGTCTTACTCTGTCACCTCTGCTCGAATACAGTGGCATCATTATAGCTCACGTCAGCCTGAAACTCCTGCACTCAAGCCAGCCTTCTGAGTATCTGGGACTGCGGGCACATGCTATCATGCCTGACTACTTTTTTTTTTAAGTGGGGATGAAGTCTTGTTCTTCATGCTGATATTGATTCTTGAGTTCAAGTGATCCTTCCACCTCGGCCACCCAAAGTGCTAAGATTCCAGGCATGAGCCGCCATTCCCAGCCAGATCTTAGCATTTTTTTTTTTTTTGAGATGGAGCCTCAAGCTATCCCCCTGGGTAGAGTGCCATGGCATCACAGCTCATAGCAACCTCCAACTCCTGGGCTCAAGTGAGTCTCCTGCCTCCGCCTCCCAAGTAGCTGGGACCATAGGCGC
>CAUYQV010060517.1:0-11040 GCA_963574575.1 Galagoides demidoff
ATCTGCCAAACAACAATGATGGCTGCAACCAAAAAATAGCCTGGCGTTGTGGTGGGTGCCTATGGTCCCAGCTACTTGGGAGGCGGAGGCAGGAGACTCGCTTGAGCCCAAGAGTTGGAGGTTGCTGTGAGCTGTGATGCCACAGCACTCTACCCAGGGGGATAGCTTGAGGTTCTGTCTCAAAAAAAAAAAAAGACCACCTTTGCTACCAGGCCCCCTCTTCTCTCCCTCCCATAATCTATTTTGTAAGGATCCAAGCGCCAACACTCTGTAACCTTAGATGCTTCTGCACTCTATTGGAGGGTTGAGGTAATCACTCTATGGTTCTCCACTGTGTGTACATTAATAAACTTATATGCCTTTCCTCTTCTCTTATTAATCGCCTTTGGTGAGTTGATTTTTCAGGGAACTTTCAGAAAACAAAGGGGAAGTTTCCCCTTGGCCCTATACCTCAAAGACAACACATAATTGTTTCAAACCCATAACATAGAATAATTCCTTCTACTACTCTGATACTTGTTTCAAATTGTGAAATTTTTAAGAAGGGACACTAAGAAAGGAGCTTCAAGTGAGGTGGGAGGAAAACTGGCTTGCCTAACCAGGAAGTCTGGAAGTATGAGGTGACCTAAGTAACCAATGACCAATAGAAAGAGACAATAATCAATGATCAGTAGAAAAGGGCAATAATGCCTGGAGGTGCAGAGAGACCAGTGAAAAGAGTTACAGTCAGTTTCAAACTGAGAGGAAGAGGGTATTTATACTTCTGCTGGCCTTTGTGTCTCCCTCTCTCTCACCTCTGCTCTTCATAAGAGGAACCCACTTCCAACTTTCTTTGGAAGTGCTCTACTTTCTTTTTATTCTTCCTAAATGTCTTTTTGTTACACTGAAACTTATGCAGGTTACTTCTGCTCTCTATTCACTCAGCCTGTGCTGTTCCACTCTTATTTTGTTTCAATTCAATTTTGCTTACAACTACCCCCATGACTCTGTTGAACTTCCTAGCTCAGCCAAGAAATTGAACCAGGTCAACTGGGTTCAGAGAATGGGGACCCCTGACCCCCAACAGTTTTGCTAATGTAAAAAGAAAATTAAAATCTCAACAATCCCCCCACCCCCACAATTCCTTATGCAAAAGAAAAGGTAAAGGCCTCAGGTATCTATAAAGACATGGCCCCATTAAGGAAATCCCTTGCTGAACTCCCATACGCAAGAGCATGCAAATTTTAACCATGGGTAGCACCTAAAACTAAATCCTGTTCACTTCCACACTAAGAACGAATTATAAGTTTATCTTTACAATTAACAGAAGTAGAGACAAGACAACATCAGATATTCGTCCATCTACTCAGGGACAACTACATAATTGATCCATCCTTCACTTCCTTTTTCTCTTCTACTACCATTACCCTTATTTCATGTAAAATGTAAATTTCCTGGGTCTCACAAGAATATAAAAATTGTGCATGATCAGCTTGCCCTAACCCTTTTCCCGTCTCTACATGTGCCTTCAAAGGTTGAAGGTTCCAACTACCCTTATGGAAAACACTGCCACACCTTATCTGTGGTCTGTGTTTTTCCCAGGTGCATCCCTAACTTTGGCTTAATAAATGTTCATTCATTCATTGAAATTTTTTTGCCTTAGTCATTTACTTGGGTCAATCGTAGGAAATGACGGAATGGCTTCTTGTTCTTTCACAAGGTACTTTTTAAACATAAGACATATGTTGAGAGCTAAGAGAAGAAAAGTATCATATCAACACAAAGTTATCCATCCTTTTCCAAACCTCTACCAATTGTAAGGGTGGAAAAACATCTTTTCCTCATCTATCCTAGGTTCACAGATGAGACCCCTATAACAAAAGGTTAACAAGAGAAAAGTGTACACATTCATTAAATATAGGTTCTATGTGACCCAACAGTCTTCATAAGGAAATTAGCACCTAAAGAAACAGTGAAATCTATGTATTTTTATGTTAAGTTTGATGAAGAGTAGACTGTCATAAATAAATGTGATAGGGCAAAAAGTATGACCTAATGGTAATAAACTGGCGGAACTTAGTAAGGCCTATTTGTTTAGATTCTTCTCTGTGACCCTTCATCTTCAGAGATAAGAATAGTCCTCTCTTCCAGGTATAGAGAGGGCACCTCTCACATCAGGGTCTGCTTCAATGGAAGGTCAAACAATCCTTCCTAGGTTTTATGACCTCCTTCAGGGAAGAAAATGGGGGGAAGACAATGTAACCTTTCTGATTCTGCTATTTTCCTCAATATGTCAAGTCATATTTTAGGGTGGCATGTCCTAAATCCCATTATTTTGGAAGTCTATTATTAAATCCCTCAAAAAATGTTACACAAAAGGAATTTATTTTAATTGGGCTAACTTGATCTGGCAATACAATTAAAAGTGCAATGTAATCTATATAAGATTTGAAATATAAAGAATTATCATGAGGCTTTCCAAAAATGCTTTTATTTAGACAACACACTTTTTTCTCATATCAATTTTTTGAACTCTGAATCCATAGAATTTAGTAATTTGCTTTTTGGGGACTTAAGAGGGGAACATTAACTGGAAATAACTAATTATACAAAAGATACCTAGGGCACCTAGTCCAGTAGATATATTTTCAAAGAATGGCAAATCAGTTCTAATAGCTGAGGGTGGGTGGCACTCGTAGCTCAGTGGGTAGGGCATGAGCCACATACAGCAAGGCTGGTGGGCTCGAACCTAGCCTAGGCCAGCTAAAACAACAATGACAACTGCAACAATGACAACAAAAAATAGCTGGGCATTGTGGTGGGCGCCTGTAGTCCCAGCTACTTGCCTCAGCTGAGGCAAGAGAATCGCTTAAGCCCAAGAGTTTAAGGTTACTGTGAGCTGTGATGCCAGGGCACTCTACTGAGGGTGACATAGTGACATAGTGAGACTCTGTCTCAAAATAAATAAATAAATAAAAATAAAAGGTGAGGGTGAGAAGAAGTACTTCACCAGCAGATTCTCATCTAAATCATGGTTCTTTTTCTCCAGTTTTCATCTAACTCTAGACATCTCCATATTACCAAATAATCCAAAGATTCTTGATGCTCAAGCAATCTCTACTCTAGCCAATTGTTTTGTTTCACATTGTTTTAGCTACATATAGCACTTATTGATATTTACACCTCACAGCAATAATATTCATGATGCTATTGGTATTGCCAAAGTCATCTATTCCCTGTCTTTATCTTCATGTATGAAAAACTGAGTTCACACAAATGAAAGACACTTCCATAATAAAGTGGTTTTCTCTTGTCGCTAAGGAAAGATCTAATAAAGGTACTGTTGCAGAGGGAATGGTCTGGCCTGGTGCAGTGGATCATGCCTATAATCCTAGCACTCTGGGAAGCTGAGGCAGGTGGATCACCTGAACTCAGGAGTTTGAGACCAGCCTCAGCAAGAGTAAGACCCCATCTCTACTAAAAGTAGAAAAACTATAGCCAGGCATGGTGGCAGGCACTACAGCCCTCTACTCAGGATTACAGAGTGAGATTCTGTCTCAACAACAACAACAAAAGAGGAATGGTCTGAAAAAAATGGCAAAACGGTCTCTAAATCCAAATTCCTGCTTCTGAGCAGAAGCACAGAACTTTTAAAGGTTCTGACCCCACAATCCCAATCTTGTGGCCTCTGTCTGGAGCCATCCATCTCTCTTTAGCTAAAACAGTCCTGGATTAATCCCATCTTTAGCTCTGTCCTGTGGCACAAAGAACAGGAGACATTCCCTATCTCTCCCAACCACTGGCCTGAGGCAAGGATGCAGGTTTCAGTTCCCAAAAAGTTGGGGAGTCAGAAAACATATTTGCCATTCCCTATGCAACCGTAGCCTCTTTAGTGCAAGAAATAGTTAAATAGGGCAGCACCTGAGGCTCAGTGAGTAGGGCACCAGGCCCCATATACAGAGGGTGGTAGGTTCGAATCTGACCCCAGCCAAACTGCAATAAAAAAATAGCTAGGTGTTATGGTGGGAACCTGTAGTCCCAACTACTCGGGAGGCTGAGGCAAGAGAATCGCCTAAGCCCAAGACCTGGAGGTTGCTGTGAGCTGGGATCCCACAGCACTCTACCAAAGGTGACAAAGTGAGATTCTGTCTCTTTAAAAAAAAAAAAAAAAAGAAAGAAAAGAAATAGTTAAATAGTAAATTCATAAAAATGTGTGTCCAAAAAAAGCTAAAGTATTATGTGGGTCATTAAGAAAGCTTGGAGAGGCTCGGCGCCTGTGGCTCAATTGGCTAAGGTGCCTGCCATGTACACCTAAGGTGGCGGGTTCGAATCCCCAGCCCAGGCCCGCCAAAACAACAATGATGCTGCAACCAAAAAATGGCCGGGCGTTGTGGTGGGCGCCTGTGGTCCCAGCTACTTGGGAGGCGGAGGCAGGAGACTCGCTTCAACCCAGGAGTTGGAGTTTGCTATGAGCTGTGATGCCATGGCACTCTACCCAGGGGGACAGCTTGAGGCTCTGTCTCAAAAAAAAAAAAAAAAAAGAAAGCTTGGAGATATGCAAAAGTCAAGAACGTGTAAAATCCATATGGACAGAAACAAATGAAGCCCTCCCAGCAACACCAATAAGCTGAGCAAGTCGAAACTCGCACAGGTGAATCAGAAAGGACACTGTCAACTGTGTTGCTCAGAAGTGAAATGACAAACCATAACACAGTCTGTCTCAGAACTTTTAATGACCTACGTGTGAGACCCCTAATTATCTGTCCATGAGCACACACCCATACACACTCAGAGTCACAAAATTACATAGGTGTCACCACCTAGATTCCTGTCTTCAATCCAGCACCATCAGCTCCTCTACCACCCTGTCATAGTACAATGAAAAAAGTTGGGCAGTTAATAAGAATCTTCCTTTATTAATAGGAACAGTGCACACAAGCAACCACTGAGCTCTGGTGATTCTGAAAGCTCTGGGACTGGTGGTCACAATGCAGGCAGCAGAGAAAGAAACCCCCAACATGGAGGAAATCAGCCTTTCTGAGCCAATACTTGGTAAAGGTGATACCTTTGAGAAATTAAGAAAAGGCATCCTCTCTTCTGGGTAGATTTTCTCCAAGCCAGACAGTGTGGCTTGACAAGCAGGATCAAGTCTGTATTTCCGCCCCCTCCGGCCCCCCTTCCAGCTGCCCTTGGTGCAGAAACAACTTCTAGAACCCTGTGCAGCAGCCCTGGAAAGTAGGGTTTTGTGTTTGTTTTTTTTTAATTTCAGATCAATATGAGGGTACAAATGTTTAGGTTACATTGTGATTTTTCCTTTTTTATTATTTTGCTTGAATATTTAGATACAAAGGTTTCAATAAAATACCTATCTTAACTCTGAGATTCAAACTACATAATCTTCCATTTTTATGTGACCAAATATTCTAAATATGCCACTTGAAATAGCATACTCATGATTAAAAGCAAATTACCTTTTACACCACCAAATGATCCATAGGTCATATTGCAGGCTGTTCTCTGAAGATAGTGTTCATACATCAATTTGATCTGGTATTGGTTCCCATGTTCCACATTACCCAAGGTTCCTGAGGAGGAAAACAAAGGATTACATTAAAAAACATTAATTTTGTTCTCATCCTCTACACCAATTCTAAGTAATTCAATGTCAGTGAAACTTAAAAATGACAAAAAAACTAAAATACTACTTGTTATGAACAATCAGCATACTGAAGACACAGAAAGCCAGCAGAGTTAAAACATTTACGCTTCAGCTAGATGATACCATTAAATGAAATACTACCCTGGGGGACATTTTAAATAACAATACCCTCTAATTTCAGTTCTGAAATAAAAGGTTAAGTTCTTTGCATTTATAAACACTAATAAAGCAAAGAAATAAATCCATGTCTAAAAAAATTCCCAACACTTTTTCAAGCAATTAATTTTCCTGCTCCAACTCTGAAAATACTCAAGCTCCTAGTATTTTCTAATTTAATAAAGAGATTTTCTATGCTTTCCTAAGCAAGTAACTACACTTCAAATAAAACACATTCTCCTGTCAAGAAAAATCTCCTTCAAAACACAGAAAAATACTTTCTCTGCTTTTTTTGACAGAGTCTCACTCTGTACCCTCGTTAGAGTGCCATGAATCCTAACTCGCATCAACCTCAAACTCTTCGGCTCAAATGATTCTCTTGCCTCAGCCTGGGACTACAGGTGCCCGCCACAACACCCAGCTAGTTTTTCTATTTTTAAGAGGTCTCACTCCTGCTCAGGCTGATGTCAAACTCCTGAGCTCATCCAATCCACGTGCCTCAGCCTCACACAGAGGGCCAGGATTACAGGTGTGAGCCAATGCCCCTGGCCCTCTCTCTATATTTAATAGCTTTTATGTGCTATGATCACTTTCTAGTACTTTCCAGATAAGAAAAGAATCTTTGGTCATATTTTCTTCTTTAGTGTTAGGCTTTTGAGAGTATATAGAGCTACTGTTCTGTGATCAGGCAAGAAAATTACAAAGAAAAGAGGCAATGCAAAGAAAAAGAACTCAGAGAGCAACTTTTTCCATAAAGAAGCATCTCTGTCACTCCTTCAACATGCAAACATTGTAAATAAAAATTGTAAATAATCATACAGCCAATGAATAGCCCTCAGACTAGTGAATATTTGACCATTAAGACAAGGTAACTATATATATTATCTATATAAAAGCATTTATTTGGGGTGTTTTTGTTCAGAAGAATTTATCAACATACACTGAGATTATAACTATTGCCCTGGTTTTCAGGGCTCCATTTTGAAATTTTCCTGCCCATTTCTTACTATGTTCTTAATTAGGAAATAACTGACTTTACCCTCCATTCTTTCTACCAAGCATTCAAAAGTTTCCCCTATTTAATTATGGCTTGATTAGAAGTTCCAGAGACTGAGTCTACAAACAGTCCAAACCCCCACCAGGAGATTACCTCAAGGTCATAGTTCACCTATAGATAAACAGCCTTCAAGGCATGGCTCACACCTGTAATTCTAGCACTCTTGAAAGCACAAATAGTGAGAATAAGATGGAGTCTCTCAGGCTAGGGCCTACATGACACAGCTGGTCTGGTCAGTTTAGATCCTGCTTGACCTTCACCCGGTCTTCCATTCTTAATGTTTTGCAAATTTAGCTCCCACCCTAAAGATGCCCATCTTGAATAGTTTAAGAAATTAACTTTTGAACTGGAAATGTTGTTAACAGATTGTCACTGAGTTGTCTGGTCTTTGCTGTGAACCATTATGTATAAAAAACTGTGATTTTTGGCATGGCACCCATAGCACAGTGCTTTTGGCACTGGCCACATGCACCAAGGCTAGCAGATTCAAACCCAGCTGGGGTCATCTAAACAGCAATGACAACTGCAACCAAAAAAAAAGCTGGGCGTTGTAGCCAGCACCTATAACCGGAGCTACTTGGGAGGTGGAAGCAAAAGAATCACTTAAGCCCAAGAGTTTGAGGTTACTGTGAGCTGTGATGCCACGGCATTCTACCCATGGCAACAGCTTAAGACTCAGTCTCAAAGAAAAAAAAAATGTGATTTTGGAAATGGAAGAAGAGAACAGTCTTAGAGAGGCTACTCTCACTGTTCTCCAGAATCACTAGCCTTCTGATAAGTAAAATCTGGGGGATCTATCCAGGTCTCTGCATGTTAGCTGACAGTGATAGGCCCAGCTCATGCAGTAACACTTTGGGAGGCTAAGGCAGGTTGATCGCCTAAGCTCAGGAGTTGGAGACCAGCCTGAGCAAGACACAGACCCTGTCTCTACAAAAACTAGAAAAATTAGCCAGGCATTGTGGGGCAAGCCTATAGTCTCAGCTAGATGGGAGGCTGAGGCAAGAGAATCACTTCAGCCCAAGAATTTGAGTTTGCTGTGAGCTATAATGACACCATGGCGTTCCAAATAGGGCTACATAATGAGACTCTGTCTCAAAAGAAAAAAAAAACCTCCTTCAAGAAAACAGCCTTCCAGATAATGCCAGCCCATTCACCAGGCAGAGCAATAATTTAAGACCAAGATAAGTCACACTGATCAGCACCTTTCATACCAAATTCCCTTTTAAACCCCTACCCTCAGCCCAAGACTTCAAATTCGTTTTTCTGAGGCTGGAGCCTTGGCCACTTCCCCCCTGCTAGCTCTGGAATAAAGTCACTTTCTTTCACTACACCTAGTCTTTTTTATTGGCTTTTCCAAGTGACAAACAGCTGAGCCTGCACTCAATTATTTTTATCTCTCTTTTAGGACTGGGGCACCTTAAGTTCAAAGAACATTTTAAGAAACTTTCCAAAATCACGTAAGTGGTAAAGAACATAATATTAAAACCTTATCTTTATAACCAGGCAGCATGTATCCTAGTGCCTGATTATCCCACCATTTACTGACTTTCAGGGAACTTGGTCCTTCCCCCACCCCAATAAAGATAATAGTGCCCATGGATATTGTCAATGACAATTTCTTAAAATAAAACATCATTAACATATGCAATTTCAATTCTGGGAAGATGGCTGACTGATAGCAACCCTGGTCAGAGGCTCCTGAGCAAAGGAAGAAAAACTGGTTGGAATGAGAATCTATGAAGCCAAAGACGGGGAGCTGAGCCCAGAAAAAAGTTCGGAAAGCTGTAAATCCAAGGAAGAGCATTTAAGAACACAAAATACTGGTACAGAGCAGGCCCCAGAACTGCTTGCTAGAGCTGCACGCCTCCCGTGGGTTGCGAGTGGCCACAGAGGAGTCCCCTGCTCCTGGCAGGCCCAGAACTACTTTCTAGAGCCTTGCACACCCCACGGGGAGTGGCGTAGGAGTCCCCCACTCTGGGAGGGCCCAGAACTGCTTGCTAGAGATGTGCACCCCACGGGCGGCAGGGATCCCGGCTCCAGGGCTCTGGGTGGGTCCAGAACTGCTTGCTAGAGCCTCATGAGCCCATGGGCAGTGATGAAGGCCCCAACTTTGAGTGGGCTGAGAACTGCTTGCTAGAACTGCACGCCTCCCACGAGCAGCAGGTGGCCACAGAGGAGTCCCCTGCTTCAGGCAGGCACATAACTACTTGCTAAAGCCACGCGTGCCCCACGGGTGGTGGTGGAGGAGTCCCCCACTTGGGGCGGGCCCAGAACTGCTTGCTAGAGTCGCACACCTCACGAGCCACAGAGGAGATCCCCACCCCAGGCTCCTGCTTTGGGCAGGCCTAAAACTGCTTCCTAGTTCCGCAGGTGTCCCCCGGGCAGTGGCGGAGGAGTCCGCCAGACCAGGCAGACCCAAAACATCTTCCTAGAGACATGCACACCCCACGGGAGCCAATGGAGGAGTTCCCCACTCCAGGTACTCGTGCTGGGTTGGCCCAGAACTCCTTGCTAGAGCCATGAGCGCCCTGCAGGCAGCAGTGGAGGAGTCTACTGCTCTGGGCGGGCCCAGAACTGTTTGCTAGAGCCTCATGCATCCCATGGACAGAGGTGAAGGAGTTCCCCGCTCTGGGTTCCAGCGCTGGGAGGGCACAGATCAGCTTGCTGGTGCTGCACGTGTTCCATGGGTGATGGTGAAGGAGTCCTCTGCTCCCCCCTCCTAGCTACTCTGGCAGGGCTGAACTAGGATTGATCTGATTGCTTGCATGCCCTGCACTACCACTGCCATTCCTCCACCCCCTGGCTACTCCAGGGGAGCTGAACTAGGACTGATCTAGCCACTACAGTTCCCCTGTTCCACCGGTTGCCCTGGCGGGGCGAACTAGGACTGATCCGGCTACTGCCAGTCTCCTGCACCCCTAGTCACCCCGGCAGGCCAAACGAGGTCTAATCCAGCTACGCACACTCCCGTGGAGCTGCTACCATTCCAGTGCGCCCCGGTTGTCCCAACATCGGAGAACTGGGAGAAGACAACAGACACGCTCTGCCTGTCTCTCTGGGCAACCAGAAGAAGCCACCAACTGAATGGTTCTGATAAGGCCTCCAAACAAGGTAAACTCAGCATGGGGAGGAATCGGCGGAAAAACTCTGGCAACTTGAATAACCAGAGTAGATCAACTCCCCCAAGGAAAAATGGGGCAGATGCAATTGAAGACCCCATCCATAAACAGATGGCTGAGATGTCAAAAATCGAGTTCAGAATTTAGATAGCAAATGAGATTAGGAATGAAAGAAAAGAGGGAATTAGAATTTCAAGAAATTATTCAAAAGATATCACAAGAAATTATTCAAAAGATGTCTCAAGAATTCAATGATTTCAAAAATAAAATGACCAAAGAATTTTAAATACTGAGACAAGAGGGTGCAGCCCTCAAGGATCTGAAAGACATGATGGAATCCCTCTGTAACACAGTGGAACAGACAGAAGAAAGAATCTCTGACATTGAAGACAAAGCTTTTGAAGAAGCCCAGGAGTGCAAAGATCAAAAGAAATGGGGAGCAAAAACGGATCTCTCTCTCAGAGAGCTCTCAGATAATTCGAAAAAAACTAATATTCGCCTTATAGGAATCCCTGAAGGCAATGAAGTTGTTTCACAAAATACAGAGGCTCTTCTTCACAAAATTATGAAACAGAACTTTCCAGACATGCCAAGAGATACTGAAATTCAGATAGCAGATAGTTTCAGAACCCCAGCATGACTCAACTCAAACAAGACATCCTCCAGGCACATCATAATTAACTTAACTAAAGTTAAGATGAAAGAGAAAGTTCTGAAAGCAGTCAGACATAAGAAAACCATAACCTACAAGGGGAAGAGTATTAGGATGACTGCAGATCTCTCGGCTGAAACCTTTCAGGCTAGAAGAGGATGGTCAGGCTCGGCGCCTGTGGCTCAATCGGCTAAGGCGCCAGACACATACACCTAAGGTGGCGGGTTCGAATCCCCAGCCCAGGCCCGCCAAACAACAATGATGGCTGCAACCAAAAAATGGCCGGGCGTTGTGTCGGGCGCCTGTGGTCCCAGCTACTTGGGAGGCAGAGGCAGGAGACTCGCTTGAGCCCAGGAGTTGGAGGTTGCTATGAGCTGTGATGCCATGGCACTCTACCCAGGGGGATAGCTTGAGGCTC
>CAUYQV010060518.1:0-16573 GCA_963574575.1 Galagoides demidoff
AAAGAAGGGAACACTTTTACACTGCTGGTGGGACTCCAAACTAATACAACCTTTTTGGAAGGAAGTATGGAGAATCCTCAAAGAACTTAAACTAGACCTCCCATTTGATCCTGCAATCCCATTATTGGGCATCTACCCAGAAGAAAAAAAAATCATTTTATCATAAGGACATTTGCATTAGACTGTTCATCCCAACTCAATTTACAATTGTCAAACTGTGGAAACAACGTAAATCCCCACCAATCCAGGAATGTATTAACAAGCTGTGGTATGTGTATACCATAGAATACTATTCAGCCACTAAAAAGGGTGGAGACTTTACATCTTTTGTATTAACCTGGATGGAGGTGAAACATCTTCTTAGTAAAGCATCACAAGAATGGAGAAGCAGGAATCCAATGTACTCAATTCTAATATGAGGACAATTGATGACCCAGTATATGGTAAAGGGTGGGGGAAGGGAGAAACAGAGAGAGGGAAGAAGGGAGGGAGGTGGAGGGGTCACAGTGTGTGACACACCTCTTGGAGGCAGGACAAAATTATAAGAGGGGCTTTACCTAACAAATGAAATCAGTGTAACCTAGTTCTCTGTACCCTTGATGAATCCTCAACAATAAAAAAAAGGAGGAGCTAGATTATCAGCAAAGCAGAAGACTACTGGAATCTCCTCTCCACCTCCATATGCCCTTCTCCCTTTTCAGGGACCAACATCCACAGACTCCACACAAGACCAGTCATTACCAAGTCCTTGCCCCAAGGAAAGATTATAGCCTCAAGGAACCCCTACTGCCCAGCACCATTCTCTGCACCTCTGGAGAACCACAGAACTCTGCAGCTTGAGCAGGACCCAGAGCCAGAGAGACCTGGTGGGAATCATCACCTGCCCCTCTGCAGACCTGGCCCTGACTTTGGACTCAGTCCCAGCACTGGGTGGCAACTCAGCATTGTGTACAGCACCCAGGCATCTGGTCACAGGCAGACTACTGCTAGCAATAAATCTGGGCAAGTTCATTACCAAAGCCTTGCTGCCCTACTTTGAAAGAAGAAATGATAACACAGAAGCTACTTGGTAGTGTTGCCTGACACATTAACCACATTAGTGCTCTGTGCATGCCTGGTGTTGCTGTAAATTCACAATACCCTGAAGAGGTAGGTACTGCATCCTGCATCTATTCTCCTTTTACAGATAAGGAGAGGGAGTCAGAGATGTGCCTGAGGTCATACAAGCGGTAAATGACAGAACCAGGATTCTGAGCCAAGGGAGTCTGGCTTCAGAGGCTAAGCTCATCTTACATCATAAATGAGTCTCTTTACAGTGCACATAAACTACTTAACACAATGCCAGCAACATATTAAAAGCCTGATAAATAGTGGCTGATGCTCTTGGTTGCTGGGATGCAGATGCTTTTGTAAGACAGACAGCAGCCACAGTGCAGCTCTGTGTGCAAACCTCATCTCCCTCCTGCTCTTAACAGCCTGTGAGTCAGGAGCCTGCCTGTCTCACCCACCTGTGCAGGCTCAGCATCGCACCTTGTAGCTCCCTGAACACCTGCACTTCCCACCTGAGGGGAAGCTGAGACTTTCAGTATCTGGGCAAAAGGAACTCCCCCACCGGTGTGGGGGGGACAGTGGGCAAAGGAAGACTGATTGACCAGGCAGGCTGGCGTGCCCCTGGGGTGGATTTCCAGTGAAAAGGAGATTATTCATTCCGTGTCATTGGTTACTTTATGTGCTGCACACACGACTCCGTTGTTCTTCTTCTATTCCAGAACATTTCCAGTAATTATTTTCCATGGATGGTGATTCAAACTAAAGGAAGGAGAGAAAAGTACACTGACATTTACCAAGACCTTGAGGGAATTGAGAGAGAAAGAGAGAACATCGGTTTGTGGAGGCTGAGGTCAAGGCCGGCTGACTCAGGAAACAGTCTTGAAATCTTACAATGCGGGGAACAGAATCACGACAAAGTAAAATAATGTGATCTTGGAACAGTGGCAATCCCCACACATCTCTCTACATCTTGATAAGGAAAAGGAGGAGACATGGAAAATCCCCCCAGAACCAGACTCCAATTGGGTGAATGGTCAGTCCTAACATCACAGCCACCAAGATTGGGCTCTACCGTGATGAGATCAGAGCTAAAAATGGAACCCGAATGCACTGTTTTCCCTGATGCACAGCCCAAGTCAGGCCCCAGGTTAGCTGATCTGCTGCCATCATCTGCTGGGCCCAGGTCCAGATTCCAAGAGAGGCCCCCAGTCTAGAGCCCATTTCACTGCTCTGCCATCCCTACCTGGTCTGCATTATGAGGGGCTCCTGCCTGCATGTGGACACCCCACCTGCATCTCTGAGCTCCATCCATGCGTCCCAGTTCAAGCCTAGGCATGGGCACACAAGCAGCCCTGGGGAAGATGGAAAGATGAATCCAGCACAGGCCCTGGCAGCCAGCTAAGGGGCATCTGGATAGAGAATTCTAGAAAGGTAAGGGCCTGGGATCCAGGGGCACATCCCCTTTGCCCTGCAGACTCCTTTCCCCATCAGAAGGCCAAAGTGCTTGCCTCTTGGAACATATGATCTTAAGTCTCTTTGGTTCAGAGCTCACACTTCTTATGCTACACCAAGTGTGAGCTCTTTTGGTCCTCTACTGCTTCCTTTCAGGAAACAGAGCTGAAGAGGGCAAGAGACTGGTGGACCAAGACCAGCCTCTTGTAAACCATGTGACCCTATGCAGTGACTGATCTCAGACTCATTCCTGTGTGTACAAAATAACAACCACAACCAACCTTACCACATTGTTGGAGGGGCTCAGAGGAGATAAAAGTGTTAGGCAAATAGGATATCTGTTTTCCTATGGAAAGCTAGGGAGGGGGAATGGCCCTGGGCCTGTAGAAATGACCACAGAACTCCAAAGTCCATATAGGAATCACACCAGGGTGTGCAAAGTCATCAGGCACACAGGAGGCTCCGAGATTAATGAGGGAGGTGGTGGGTGTGACTGGCGACCATTCCCGGTGCCCTCTGTGCCAGGTACCTGTAGCAAATACTTTGCTAAATTATGTATTTTAATGATCACAGTAACCAAAGAAGTTAAGCATGCTCTCCCCGAGAAAATGAGGCTGAGGTCACGTGCCTTGTGAACAAGCAATAAGGCCAGGAATGGCAAGCGGGTCTGCATTCCAATCCTTTATCCCACCACACTCAGCACCACCCAGCTGGTTTTCGCACAAACTCTGGAATAGTTCATTCACAACACACTTAGCTACTCACAGCAGGACACCTGCTCACAACACATCATGCTGGATCAACCACTGAATTGCTAGAACCGGAGACTCTGGGCCACCTGCTTTGCCAACAGGCACCTGAAAGTTGTCACATTCCCATCAACTTAACTCATCAAAAAATCTGTATCTGGGAACACAGAGCTTGCTGGGGGACCAACTAACTAAAGTTAATAAGAAATAACTGCAACTTTTGAGGCACTTTACCAGGAGAGTCACATCCAGGTACTTTCTGAACTAAAAACTCATGACACAACCACCCAGAACGGTTGTGTCTATTTGGTTCCCAGCAATGATGGAAATGGAAAACAAATGCTGTTTTCACAAGCTGCATGCTTTGTACACTGAGTCCAAATCAAGTGTTCTTGAATTCTCTGGTCAACAAAAACCACAAGAAATTCTGCCACTGCCAGGCTGGAGGTGAACAACAGCCCCACCTGTCAACAGGGGCAGCCCAGGGCCTCGTGGAGCAGACCCCTCTCCTGCACTGACGGTGCTGGGACAGTTGCCACCAGGTCTCCGGAGATCGCCCCTTATCCTCAAAATGTTAGACCTTTTATCTGCAAGAAGAAAAGACCTCATCTGAGCATGCAGGAGCCCAGGGAGACTACAATGAGCCTTTGGACCTGCAAATGCAGGGCGCTGCTACAGGAGGAGTGTGCAGGAGGTGCCGGACAGCTGGGGAGTTGGCAGCTACTGTCCCCCTTCTTCCGCTCAGGAAGTGGCAACACCAAGGGGCCAATCTCTTTAAATGCCTTCAGCTGCCAGGTCTCAGCAGCACACTTGGGGCACTGGTGCACCCCATGCCCTCCCTTCCCTCTGGAACTTGCTCTTGGAGGTTATTAAAGAATCTCACTGAAGGGGATAGCCAGGGGACGTGAGCTAAACTTATGGCTTCATCAGTGCCCCTTTGGGGATAATGTGCCCACAGCCTTACAAAATATTTTGCAATGACACCCGATCCCTCCCCCGCCCGCACATACTCTGAGACTAACTACATAATTGGTACTTTTAAAATAGCAAATGCATGCAGCAAAGGGAAGGCTCTGACAGTACAGAGCGTCCTTCCCGTGGTGGCCTCCTACAACTGTCCCGCAGCACACCAGGGAAGGCAGGCTTCCTCTGCACAGCAGGGAGCACGGTGGGGATGGACCCCCAGAGGAATCCTCACAACTGAAAGGCAAGTCACAAGACCATCTTCCTGTCATCAGCAGCCCCTGATGCCTCGGGGAACACACTCCTGACCTGCAGGTGGCTCATCTGAACAGGCCAACCTGACAGGATGACAGCAGGAGGATCACACACCTCTGAGAGGACTAAGGGGACAGGAAGCTCCTCCTTGGGTGCCTCTTAGGTGCTGGCACTCATAGAAAGGGTAAACCAGGCCAGACAGGACACTACACGTCGGCCGTTTTTGACGTGATTGGTTCAGTGTTCTCTGGAGATGCCCCCAAGATTCTCCAAAAACAATTAGGGCTCCGTGTCTCCTAATCCAAGAGCCAGCTTCCAGGATGTAAGCGTGCCCACAAATACATTTGTAAAAATAACATTCCACCCCCCCCCCCCCGCCTCCCGCCACCATCTCATTTTCAAGCCTTTTGAATACCCAAGACCCACACACCCCCATGGGTCTCCCACCCTCCTCCACAGCCTGTGTCCAGGTTGCTGACGGCATCACATAAGGCACCTGGTGCCTCCATAACAGAAAACATCCAAACCCAGTGCACACGTGTGGTTTGGGTCTAAAAGGTTTTTATTTGAGAGGCTGTAGAAGTGAAGTTCCTCCAAGGATGTGGAAGGTCGTTCTCAGCGGTGGCTGCTTCTGCCAGGACCGGTGGCCGCTTCTGCCAGGACCGGTGGCCGGTGAACACCTGGCAGGCAGAGCCCAGTGTTTACACATAAGGCAGAAGAATCCGGCTTTTCTCTAGGACTCAGCTGCAGTTGTCAAAAAACAAGCACAAGCCAGCAGTTCCAGTTCAAAGGTTGAGAGGGCGCGAAGCTGCTGGGGGGCCGGGCTACCCTGAGTCACCACTGTGGCCACGAGGGCTCCGGCTGGGGATTAAAGCAACCGGAGCTGCAGTTCTGTTTCCATTTCCCAGCCCTCTGGCAAACGGAAAGGGGGGAAAGGAGAAGAAAAGTCACCAAAGAAGGTGAAGTTGGGGGAGCAGAGGGGCAGCCAGCGCTCCCTACGGCCCACAACACAGGGCTGCACACTGCTGCCTGCAGCGGTCTTCCCAAGCGTGCCCTCTGTCCTGCAGACGCAAGCTGCCTTCCTCACAGGTGGGGGCCCCGGAATGCCTGTGCCCAGGTAAGGCTTGGAAACCAGGGGACCCCGGGCATCCAGGCAGCCCCGTGTCATGCATCCTTACTATTCTCGGGAAACTAAAGAACCAGAAAATATAGGTAAGTCTGGAAAGGCTGGAGTCTTCCTCCAAAACAGCAGAGCAGGATGACAAACAGGCAAATACACAAACCCTGGAGCAATGTCAGAAAGGAATGGGGGAGGATAAAAAAATAAAAGACACCTTTCTAGAGAAAAGAGACTCCCAGGGTCTCAAAGGCACGGCTAATAGACTTCAGCAGAAGCACACACACCATTCATTGCAGCAAATAACCTCAGCCCTGGGAGCACAGCTGAACGGGAGGCCTCTGTCAACCTGAGAAGTTTCCAGAAGCCAACAGACCTCTGGCTAACACCATAGATGAGCCCTCACTTCTCAGAGATGGGCGACTGACCCGGACCCTGACCCCACACCCGTGGGAGGAGTGTTCCTGTAGAGGCCCCCTGGGCCCAGCCCTGACTTCAAATCCTGTTTCTGACTGTGTGCTTTTTTTTTTTCAGCCAACCAAATCATCACTCATTTAAATTACATTTTTTTTGTTTGTTTTAAATTAAATTTCTAGAACAAATAACACAGAACTTCAACAGAGCAGAGAAACACCAAAAAAGCACAAAGGATGTGGTTACTAACCAAAAGCTGCCTGGAGCTTTCCTTTCCCTTTAGAGAAGGGGAAACTATTTCGTAGGTACACACGCTTATGCATGCACACCGGGACACACACACACACACACACACACACACACACACACACACACGTCCTTCCCTGATATTGGAAATTCTTTGTGAACTAGCCATGCCTATTTCTGCTGAACCCTTTACAAAGGAAAAAAAAAAGGAACGAAAAGGACCCATACCTTGTCCAGTTCTGGAAGGGGCTGACTAGCTCTAGAACTTGGACTTTGAACTTTAACACGGACATCACCAAAATAAGACCAGGAGGACCTGGCCAGGCTACAAAGACACCACGGGGACAGACAAGGTCTAACACAGAGATCCAGGAGGAGGAATTTCAGAAACCCTGCACACACGGTTGGAGATCCTTCAGGCTTTCTTAAACTCTTGTTCCTCCTGCTCTCTCTTACTACTGCCAGCAGTTGCTTTAAAAACATTTTTTTTAAATCAACGTGTCTACCCTTCACTGCTTAGCAAGACAAGAAAACCTGTCAAAAGGGGGAGAAGAAATGGTGACACTTTAAAGGGGCAGCCACAGGGTGGCAGAAATGACTCTCATGTGGTGATCTGGAAACAAGCTTGATGGTGACACTCTGAGCAGATGTCCCACACGCAGCATGGAGCCAGAGTTGTATAAGTAACGTGTGTTTTGGTTTCAACACCTCAGACGGGAGAGAGCTTCCAGATCCTTCACACCCCAGGCTGCAGCTGGCCAACTTTCCACAGGATGCCAACACGCTGGCAGGCAGGTTTTACCTAAAAGGAAGGGAAGAACAGGAGTCAGTGCCTTCCATCAGGGCCCCATCTAACATCTCCATCGCTCGTCTTTTCAGCCCTTGAAAACTCGGCATGGCCCAGCCACAGGACCTTTGAGCATGCTGTTTAGAAACCACACCCACTCTTCTGAGCCCTTGCCTTCCCCAGCCCCCCACAGCGACCCCTTCATACACAACCTATTTTCTCTCTACATATCCCCTTCTCAGCACATGTACAGGTGTTTACACCAGGTGATCAGAAAAGCTTTCTTATAAAGGTCCAGCCATAACTATTTTAAACTTTGCAGGTCCTGCAGTCTCCGTGGCAACTACCCAATCCTGCTGTCACAGTGGAGAAACCGCCACAGACAGTACAGAAATGCTTGAGTGCGGCCGTTTTCCAATAAAACTTTATTTGTGGACACTGAAATGTGAATTGCATATGTCTTTTTCACCATATAAAACTGCATTCTTCTGTTGATTCTTTTTCAACCATTAAAATGTAAAAATCATTCTTGGCACCTAATGAGCCATCTGAAAACATGCAGTGGGCTAGATTTGGCCCACAGGTCATAGTTTGCTGACCCTTGGCTTATGCAATTAGTGTCTGTCTCTTGCTCAGGGAAAATCCATGTCTGAGCTTGCTCACCTTTAAACGCCAGCACCAAACATGAGGGGGATGAGAAGTACATGTGCAACGTGTTAAAGTTTAAAAACTGATTCTATGCAAGGCATCGTGAAGAGGAGTCCAATCATTTTTTTCTCTGCAGCACATTGGAAGAATAAGAGTTGTCTTGGGCCACACATAAATACATAAACACTAACAAAAGCTGATGAGGAAAAAAAAAAAAAAAGGTTCATGCATACTTTTCAAGATATCTGACACCACAGATAAACAGAAAAAGTCCTCACAAAATCAGCATGCAGCCCACACAAGTTAGACACCCCTGCAGGGACTTGGCAAAGGATGGAAAATCTGGCCAGTTAAAGCTGCCACTGTCATCTATTCACGTTTAGTTATGGACATGTTATAATCATAAATGTGAAAATAATGAGGTTTGAATCAAACTTATTAAGTAACCTTTTTTCATAGTATCACATGACCCCAAATATAAATATTATATCTGGTAGCTATTTACTAAAAGATGTAAACATCCTATTTTTAAGAAATACTTAAAATTTTTAGGCCATGATATATGTAACTTGCCCTTGAATGGCTCAGAAAGAATCAGCACACACAGACACACGGCAACCCTAAGGCGAGTGGGGCAAAACAACAGGAAAATCTGGGTAAACAGGTACGAGGGTGTTCCCTGCACTATTTGTATTTTCACACTGTTTGAAATTTGTTCCCAAATAGTTGTTTAAAGGAAAATCAATATGGCTATCCTCATATTAGCCACTAAGGTCCCCTATTCAACATTCTAAAAGAAGGAAAGAATAGCCCACCGGTAGCCAGGTTGTCCAGATGGCTTCCTCACAGCACCCATCGCCCCATCTTCTGAAAGAGGGGGTGCAGCTAGTCACCCACCTCCAGCCATCATCTGGGAGTCTGAGCATTTGCCCCCACCACACTGACAAAGGGACAGGGACCCCAAATGTTAAGACTCCCTCAGGCTGCCCAGTGCATTCCACTACAAATTCAACACCAAGGACAAGGGTAGGGGTAAGGGGACCAGGAAGGAGTGGTAAAGCTTTCAAAGTCCAAACCAAGATCTGGACTAGAGAGAAGAGACTTGATGCCCACAGCACCTTCTAGAGGATCCCTTACCTGGCTCTCTACCCTTATCCCATCCAGTGAGTGGCCATTTACAGCCCTGTGCTTTTAAGAAGAGACACTCATGTGTACACACAGGGTAGAAAACAATGGGGCACAGAGGAAGCCCCAGGAGCACCTCCTAATGCCCCAGGCCCCTTCTGCAGCGGCACTGTCTCTCCAAGGCTGCTACCAGAAGAATGGAAATGACAGATCTTTCACGCACCTCCATGGGGAGCGGTCTGCGCTTGCACACACAAACACACATACACAAACAGCATCCACTGGGCTACTGGCTCTCTCAGTTTGCCCACATCCCAAGTCCGAGCAGTCCTGGTGTCCCTAGTTGGGTCTACAGGCTCTATGGGGTGACTGGCACCCAGAAACAATGACATGGGGACAGGCTGTCTGTAGTAGAGGCTAGCTCTGCGATCCTGCCTCTCTCAATGTCACCTGGCTGTCTCCTGAGTCCACTTTGAGTCCTGAAGCTTTGGGGTCCCCAGGATGGTCCTGGGTGGCAGAAGCTCGAGGCTGCAGCCCACCCAGTATTGCTACCTGGGTTAAGCTTCCCCTGTCTGCACCTGCTATGACTTCTCCCTGAAACGCCCTCACGCCTGTCTGCCCCCCAAGACACCTGGGCTCACTTCCTGGTCCTCTCAAACTTCACTTACCCTGGGAAGAACTTCCTGCCCACCCCTGGCTGCCCATGGCATCCTGTTCTTCCCTCTGTTAGGACCCTTGCCAGGTAGTCTTAGAAGTGGCCGAGTTCCTGGCTGTCTCCTGCTCTGGACATGGGTTCACAAGCTAGACACATGGCACGGGTGGTGAGCAGCGACTCTGAGAGACCTCTGTCAGGCCTCTGCTCATCCCCCAACTTCAGAAAGACCATCAATGCTGACTGCTCCCCCTCCCCTGCCAAATCTCCAGAAGAACTAAAGCTGTATCTGGCTGCCATGACCCAGGCTCATCCGGATCCCAACTGTCGTGCACAATGATGCGGGGTTGTAGGAGAAGGGGAATAATATGCCCCAACTGGTAACAGTCCTACATTTTATGAGCAGCTTGCCTGGCAGGTGAAACAGTCCTCAACACAGGAGCACCTGCCCCAGCACCTGTCAGTGGCGTCCAGCACCCCAGGAGCTCACCTCTTAGTGCAGCACACAAGGACGCCCCGGGAAGAGGCACAGTGGCCTCAGGAATGAATGACAGAGAAGCCAGAGGGAGGAAGCCTGGCCCCATCTGTGAGTACGCTGAGATGGACAGGCATGAGGACACCCCCAGCATGTGTCAGGAGAGCCCCCACCAGCCCTACTGCTTACATCCCAGGACACACAGGAAAAGAATATACGAAGAAATGTGCCTTGCTTTTGCAAAACTGCTGACACTTAGGATTATCTGTGGGTTGTTTTTTTTTTTTTTTGGAGGGAGGTGTTTTGTTTGTGCCTTATTCTTCTGCAGCACTGTAACTGTACAGAGGGAACTAAGTCCCGCAGCAATGCCACATATGTAGGCTCCATCCTACAGACATAAAACCCAGGGAGTGTCAGGTGCCCAGGCTTGGAGCATGACACCTTAACTGAGGACTGCCCATTGACTGCCACTACTGCTTTCCACAGGAACAAAATGTGCCACGAGGGGGCCGTGTCTGACATGAGCTCTGCACTCTGCAAGGAAGAGGGCTGTCACATCTGTATTCAAACTGGCATGGGGATGGCTTCTGATGCCGGCTCAGGCCCAAGCAGGTGCCCTGACTCTCAGGGGGAGCCCACAGGTCCGTTCTGGTTTCCTCCAGCTCAGGAGCTCACGGCACCTAACGTTTCCATTCCCACACTCATCCCAACTGTCCACTTGCTAGATGAAGTATAGAGGGGCGGTAAGGGCCTTCTGAGCCCAGCCATTCAGGGGTGGTTAGTAAGTAGAAGCAACCCCAAGAAGTCACTGCCCTGAGTGTGCTTAGCAACTGCCACGAGGGCGCCCCCGTGACTGGGAACTGTGGCATTTACTCTCACTCCCAGCTTACCCTGAAGGGGCCTCTTGCTACAACCTACACAGAATGCCCTTTGTCCCCAAGACAAGATGCCAGGCACAGGCCTCGGTGCTGCAGTGGAAACCTCATCCGTTTCTAATTACATTCCTGCAGGAAGCCCTGTCCACAAGAGGGCAGGAGGCAGGCGTTTCCAGAATGCATGTCCACACCCCTTTGGGGCCACATCTTCTCCACACATAAGAAGTGGGGCACAGAGGCCCTCCCCCTTGGCAAGGAAGCAGAGCTGGCAGGAGCAGCAGCGCCTTTTCCCCCTTGGGCTGTGCTTGTCACAGCTGCCGGCCACCTGCCACACAAGCAGGAGGAAGTGCCAGCATCTGCCTCATCTCAGGGGACACCTAGAGGGTGGAACAAAGTCTCCTATAGTAAACCAGGGACGCACAGAGGCCCAGAGCATCCACGCAGTTGCACACTAGGCCAACCAAGCTCACAGCACACGCAACCAAATCCAAACACCTCTTGAAAGATGGAAGCACTTCAAAACCCCAGGGTTCTCTATGCTCCATTTAGCAATCCTTTCTCCCTTCTAATTAGCCTTTTTAAAAACAGAATTAGAATTGGAAACTCATTTCCACAGACTCCCTTTTCCCGCTCCCCACTCCCTTCTCTCCACTGGCCCAGAGGTCCTGTCTGTTACCCTGCCTGCCTTCCTCCTCGGTGTTTCCTACCTGGCTGATAGGTACAGGCTCCAAGTCACGAGATGTTATCAGAGAGTTACATGTGTAACAATAACAGGCAGGTTACTGCCTTACAACCCTGGTGCCGAAAACACGATTTTCCTCTTTCTGCTCAATCATAAAATAACCTAAAGTCATGACTCAGCCACATCCAATTTAAATGTAGTCTGTTTTCTAATACGGATCCAAAAAATTGGGTTGGGCTACGTCCAAATAGAAAAAACAAATACCTGTGAACAAATGAGCCAAGCGGAGACAGAGAAGTTCCCAAGAACACGAAACAGAACATAAAACGGGGCTTAAGTTTTTGGTTCTTTCATACTTATTGACCTGAAAAGGTCAATGTCAGACATTGTTCAGGAGGGAACACATTCCAAACCAGCATGTGTCACACAGCCCCCGCTGCTATAAAATGGAAGTTCCACGGATACATACGCACACACACTCTCATGCTGAGTAGCAAGATAATAGGTCACTCTTCCTGCTTCTTATCTGTGATTTCCGTAACATACATTACATCTGTCACAAGAAAAGCTATTCCTGCTCAGTTTTCCTAAGTGGTCGGCTGCCTTTAGGCCCTGAGGAAGGGAGAGGTCTTCTGTCAGCAACTCCCTCCGTGTTCACACACATCCCGATTTTATTTCCACCATAAAACAGCACACGCTTCTAAAGGGAGCTCTTCAGAATGCACAGGGAGACAGGGCAGTGCCCAACAAAGACAGGGAAGGTCTGTGGGAGGCAGACCAAGTCACAGAACAAATGTTTATAAAGGGAAGGCTGAACATGAATCAGCACACTACTTGATGGAGGAAGTTTAGGAAGAAAGAACAAAACATGCCCAAAGAAAGCTAGAGGAGGGGAAGCAGACATCAAGTAAAAACTGAAAATGATAGCAGAGAGGAGCAAATAAGCCAAGAGCTGGTGCTCCAAGTGTGCTGATAAACTCCCAGGAGGACTGATCAAGGAAAAGTAGAAAAGGCAAAAATAATCAGTATTAAGAATTGATCTACAGGCTGGGCGCGGTGGCTCACACCTGTAATCTTAGCATTCTGGGAGGCGGAGGTGGGTAGACTGCTTGAACGCAGGAGTTTGAGACCAGCCTGAGCCAGAGTGAAATCCTATCTCTACTAAGAATAGAAAAACTAGCTGGGTGTAGAGGCAGGTGCCTATCTTCCCAGCTACTTGGGAGGCTGGGGCAGGCGGATTGCTTGAGCCCAAGAGTTTGAGGTGTGCTGTGAGCTATGTGAGCCCACAGCACTCTACCTAGGATTAGAGAGTGAGACTCTGCCTCAAAGAAAAAAAAAACTGATCTACAGAGGCAATGTGGTTCCAATCAAAATCCCAAATATTGGTTTGTCAAATGTAAAAAACTGATGTATACAGAAGGACCCGAGGGCAAGGCCAGCCCCGGCTGTGCTGCAGAATCCATCAGGGCAGGTGGAGAAGGCGTACCTTCCCAGCCACGCACAAGCCAAAAAACAAGGGGAACTCAGACTGGGACCCTGGTTTTGGTTCCACTTTCACTGCTACCAGGACCTTAGCCAAGCAACTCCCCTCTCCCTAGGCCTTTGAGCCCTCATTTCAAAGCTATGCTCACCCCACCTCTTCCACTGAGAACCTCACATTTTCAAAGTCCATCCCAAAAGGATCTGAAGACCCATAGCACAGCCCCGAAGTCACAAAGCCACTCTGACTTTCCTGGAGACCACCTTTAGGAAACACACCTGTCTTCAGAGCTAATGGGCAATTGCATCCAAGCAGAACCCGCCCACCCAGGTCCTTGGCTGTGTATATTAGTGAAGCTGAAAGAGATTCGGGTACAGGATGTGTGCACTTGCAGCTGCTCCAGCCAGACCCCACATAGCCCGCTCAGGACTGGCTCAAAGTTCAACACTCCTCTTCTCATCTAAGCAAAGTAGAGAATGCACATGTCTCTGCCAGATTTCCAGGTGTTACATGTTCCGTAAGGGCTCAGAGCAAGTCCCTCCACATACCGAGGGACCCAACACGCCCCAAGACCCAACACGAAACCAAAGACCAAGAACACAAAGACACCACACCCGGCCTAGAGGTGCTTCCAAAAGTGAACAAACCCTCCCGCCAACCTAATGTGGAAGCCTCTGCGTGCACCCCGCACCTGTATTTAATGTCAAACACTGTGGAGTCCTCATCCTCATCGTCCTCTTCGTTCAGCGGGGCCATTTCCACTCTCTCGGCCGGGGTGGTGATGATGTCATACTTGCGGGTCTTCTTCAGCCTCTTCCCGGACCTGGAAGAGGAGAGCACAGTCGTGAGAACACAGCTTGGAGAGAAAGAGCCCCTGAGCCCAAACCTCAGAGGACGCGATACTGCTTGGTGGATGAGGCTCCGTGAGTTACCCTCCTCCCCTCCCATCTAGGAGCACAGTGATCCTCAGGGAAGGAAACCACACCGCACCTCCAGCCTGGCTGCTCGTGGGAGACCTGGTTAATACCCTGGCTGTCCCACTGACAGCCAAGTCCTTCTCACCCGTTACAGTCCTCACCCCTAAAACAGAGGTACCTGCTCAGGCACCAACAAAAACTCGATAATCAAGATAAATGATATATGACAGCAATATTCTTTGTCTTTCTTTTTGAGACAGAGTCTCAGTCTGTCACCCTGGGTAGAGTGTCACAGGGTGTCATAGCTCACAGCAACTCAAACTCTTGGGCTCAAGCAATCCTCCTGCCTCAGCATCCCAAGTATCTAGGACTATAGGAACTATAACACCTGGTTAGTTTCCTATTCTTAGTGGTGATGGGGTCTCACTCTTGTTCAAGCTGGTCTTGAACTCCTGAGCAATCCTCCTGCCTGTCAAGTAGCTGAGACGACAGGTACTCACCACTCCACTCAGCTAGTTTTTCTGTTCTTAATAGAAAAGAGGTCTTGCTCTTGCTCAGGCTGGTCTTGAACTCCTAAGCAATCCACCCACCTTGGCCTCCCAAAATGCTAGAATTACAGGGGTGAGCCACTACACCTGGCCAACAGCAATATTTTTAAAAGGCAAAATTCCTACGAAAAATAAAATCCACAGTGACCAAAAGATCCAGATGTTCAATGAAGACAGATGTATCACAGCCCAGCAGGTGAAAGCACCACTCTCTGGGGCATCCAAGGGGCATCTGGGTCAGAGCCTGGGCGCTTTCTACTTGTGTGATCAGGGGAAGGTCAGTTCATCTCCCTGAGCCTCCGTCTCCTCCTAAATGAACAGTGAACAGGAACAGCCTCAATCACAGGTGAGGGAGGATACGCAGGGCGATGGGCCTAACGAGCTTGCACACAGGAGGCTCTTGGCAGATGCTGCTGTTCGTAGTGATAATAAACAGACATTCAATATACCGCAACCTTCCTCCTACCACAAGACCTCGTGAAAATGAGTCAATTTTGTTTCTATGATGAGGAAAATGGTCAGAACACTACATTTTTGCCGTGGGGGTAGTGGAGAATCACCATGGCCCTCAGAAAAATTGCTGAGACAGGCCACTCCTTCTCCAGCATGACTCCATGTGAGGGCTGCGATACTTAGCAGGGCAGGGCTGGGAAGTTCATGATGCCGCTAGGGAATAACACTGTTACCATGATGACTCATGTGCTTTTCTTCTCTCCCTCCACTCTCTTGACCGTCTTCCTAATTGCTTTGTATTCTCTGGTGTCCCTCCTTTTAAAGAGTATCTGATACTGTCTATGGGAAACCAGCCAACCCAAAAAGTTGTAAATGGGTCATTGAAGAATCACATTCTCAACACATTCTTCCTACAGACAGTAAGCTGATCTCAAATGGAGACTACATCAAAGACACACGTGAGATCTCTGCCCTCAGCCCAGAGAAACTCTTCCATAAGTCTGCACAATGAATGAAAACAGAACTTCACTTTCGGGCTTTCTAAACATTTCTTAGCCATCGCAATTTGCTCTTGTCTTACCTAGGATGATTTACCAAAAATATGACTTATTTTTAATGTCATGTCATTTATGCTAAAAACAACCTATTGCACCCACAGTACGACTCCTTGTGGTCCCTTGGGCAGAGAAAAGGGGGTAAAAGATGGGGAGAGAATGAGAAAACAGGCATAAAGTCTGATGATCTCCAAGCCTCGTCACAAAGCAAATTTTCCTCCCTGCTTTCATCACAGGAAAGCACATACACACACATATACACACAGAGGCATGGGTGTGACTCTAACTGGATTCTGGAGGAAGCATGGTGCAGATGCCATTCCTGGTGGTCAGAGGGCAAAGCAAAGGGGCACGACCAGTCACCTCACCAGCAGCTCTGGGACAAGGGTATTTTGGAAGCAGGCTTCATGTGGGACTATAAATGCTCACCTTATAAATACTGTTGGTCCCATATTCACTCCATCAACAGACTCTTCTTCCCACCTCCCCCTAAAGGAGTAAAGTAAGTCCCTGCATTCTACCTTAGATGATTTATAATCCCTGACCGATTCCATCTCTAGTACTGGATGGGGGAAAGTTAAAACCGGAAATGGCTCCAAATGCCACAGCAATCTGAGACAAAGCCACAAGAAAAAACATCCATCCTCAAGCCTCAGAGATGAAGGTTGAACCCCAGTCTACACAGTGCCACATATCACACCTCTCCCAGGAAGACACCCCTAAATCTCCAGCCAGATGATTCACAGCTGTTTGGAGGGAATGCCTGGCTTTGCAAAGGGGCACAACTAGGCCATCCATTTCCAACACACACCCAAATGTTAGAAAAGGAGATGTCCTGTGAGCCTGAGGGCTTGGAAAAGGTCCCACCAGGCCCTCAAAAAGACTGACACCCAGAAGGTTCCAGCCTGAGGAATCTGTCCTGTTTGTGACTCTTTTTCAGGTATCTTGAAGCCTAGAAAATGTAATATCTGATTTGCAAACCTCATAGCACCCTTGATTACCATGTCCCCAATAATAAGACACTCTCTTATATTTATTTTTTCTCAAGAAGACACACTAGGGCTTATTTTCAGGGGATGTCTTATTTTTTATTAAGTATAATACAACAATCTACATTTATTCAAATACAGT
>CAUYQV010060521.1:0-15053 GCA_963574575.1 Galagoides demidoff
CTGAGAAAATGACATGAAGGCTGTGTTGATCAGTTTGATGGAAGTATTTCGGATTGCATGCGAAAACCCCACACTGTACCCCAGAAGTGCATTAATGTACATAGTTACCATTCAATAAAATTAAAAAAAAAAAAGAAAAAAGAAAGATTAAAGAAAACCTTTAAGGGTTCTTAAATGCTCTTAAAATAAAATAAAAAAAAAAGAATTTCCATTACCACTTTTACACTGCTGGTAGGACTGCACACTCACTAATACAACCTTTTTGGAAGGAAGTATGGAGAATCCTCAAAGAATTCAAATTAGACCTCCCATTTGATCTGGCAATCCCATTAGTAGGCCAGAAGAAAAAAAATCCCAAAAGAAAAAAAAATCCTTTTACCATAAGGATATTTGCACTAGACTGTTTATAGCAGCTCAATTTATAATTGCCCAAATATGGAAATAACCTAAATGCCCATCAACCCAGGAATGGATTAACAAGCTGTGGTATATGTATACTACTAAAAAAGATGGAGACCTTACATCGTTTGTATTAACCTGGATGGAGGTGAAACACATTCTTCTTAGTAAAGCATCACAGGAATGAAGAAGCAAGAATCCAAGTACTCATTTCAAATATGAAGCCAGTAGATGAGCTGATACAGGGGGAAGGTAGGAGAATGAGGGAGCAGGGTAAGGGGAGGAGGGAGGAAGATGGGGAGATAATGGTGTACAGCAGACCCCTTTGGGGTGGGACACAATTATCAAGAGGAACTTTATCTAATAAATACAATCAGTATAACCTAACTCTTTGTACCTTAATGAATCCCAAACAATAAAAAAAATAATTTCCATTATCTTTAGTATTATTCATCTTATCTTTTTAAACCTGTGTTTCTTGTAAAAAATTTCTGCCCTTCATTTGCTGCATTAATAAAATGATATCTGTGAAAATAAGTGTTATATAAGGCAACATATTAATTTTTAAACCAAATGAGATAAAGTTGATCAGATGAATCAAGTCAATAAATCTATTAGCTGGAGTGGAAAGGCACAAAGATTATGAATTAATTTTATTCAATCTAAGTTTCATGTGGCAGATATGAAACGTATAAGTGGGTCCATTTCCGTCCATTAATGTATTTCTTCCAGAAATGCTAGAATTACACTGATAATTCACAAAAGAAAAGCGGGTCTCCTCCAATGTGGGTCTTTAATGCTCTTGTTCATCAAATATGACAAGGGAATTCTTTCAGATTTATTAGTCCATACAGTGTTCAACAGTGAGGTCTGGAGACTTCCATTCTGAAGAAGTACAAGCTACTTTCTTAAGCTACTCCCATGGTGTGATGTGGGAATGGGGCAGATTTCCAGAGATAGTCACCATAGTCAAGAATGGCTAAGAAAGAATGATCTGGCTTTTGCAGAAAGCTGTCTTCTCATTAGGTCATAGTAAAACACAACAAGGATAGCAAGCTTTTAAATGTTCCAGCTGGAATATTTAACTGTAAATATTCCCCCAGGAACGTGGTGATCACGGAAGTCTACATTAGCTGGAATGGGGCCTTCCTTTTTTTTTTAATCTGGAAAGGGCACATAGCATTCTAAAGTAGAGGAATATAGCTGATGGCCCTCAGGCATGTCACATTGCTCCCGACTGTGTGGTGAAGGAATTAGGCTAAGCATGCTTCTCAAGCCTGGCTGAAATAGGAAACCTCAGAGCCAGCCATCTCATACAATCAGATTCTCTGGGAGTGGAGTTCAGAAATCAGTATTTTGTGCAACTCAGCAGGGTTAAGAAATACTGGCTTCGGCTCAGTGCCTGTGGCTCAAGTGGCTAAGGCACCAGCCACATACACCTAAGGTGTCGGGTTTAAATCTGGCCCAGGCCCGCCAAACAACAATGATGGCTACAACCAAAAAAAAATAGCCAGGTGTTTTGGCAGGCGCCTGTGGTCCCAGCTACTTGGGAGACTGAGGCAAGAGACTCACTTGAGCCCAGGAATTGGAGGTTGCTGTAAGCTCTAATGCCACAGCACTCTACCCAGGGGGACAGCTCGAGGCTCTGTCTCAAAAAAAAAAAAAAAGAAATACTGGATTCCATGATGTCCAAGGTTCCATTCAGATCTCGCTAAATTAATAGAAGATTCAGAATGACAAGGGATGAGGGGAACACAAGGAAGCCTAAAATTCAGGCAGGTGTAAGCGAGTTCTGATCAGGGACTTCCAACACAGACATATTAGCAGAAAATTATATTCTCAAATGAACCTTCTCTCTACATGAATGATAAAGCAGCTTGACTTAGTCAGAGCTGCATAGTACGGTTCAAGGGATGAACAACATGAAAGGTCTTATGTGATTAACCTGTGGTAGCATTTGCACTTTCACCCAATTCCAAATTGATGAGATACATACACATCAAGTTTTGAAATCCAGTCACTCAAATCTTTTTTACTACAAACAATAATTCAAAGATCATAAACAGGTATGGTTTTATTTAATTTCTCACTGAAACATATCAAGAGTTGATAGGGTGTGAACCAAGAGAATTATTTTGTAACCATATTATACACATCTTATTTTATGGAAGAAAGAGATAATACTAAAAATTGACAACTAGGGCCAATGCTATGACTAAGAGGGTGTTGGAAGTCAATTCCTAGAAGGGGTGCCATTTGAATGGGGTTTTAAAAAATTAAAACATGGCTGGTGCAGTGGCTAACGCCTGTAATCCTAGCACTCTGGGAAGCTGAGGCAGATGGATTTCTTGAACTCAGGAGTTCGAGACCAGCCTAAGCAAGAGTGAAACCCCATTGCTCTAAAGATAGAAAAAACTAGCAGGGGGTTGTGGTGGGTACCTATAGTCCCAGCTACTTGGGAGGCTGAGGCAGGAGGATCCCTTGAGCCCAAGAGTTTGAGGTTGCTGTGAGCTATGACGCCATGGCATTCTACTGAGAGCATGAGAGTAAAACTCCGATTCAAAAAATAAAAATAAAAATTAAAACAAAATAAAATATGGCCTATTTAGTCAATAGGGCATAGTCAGTCTTAAACTGAAGATCCTAGATGTGGGTCTTTTGAGGGGAGTCTCTGAACCCCCTTAATCCATTTGTAAAAATTGTTTGTCCATGTCTACGTCTATGTGTGCATGAGAGCATGTGGGTGCACCCTTGTGCAGAGGTTTCTTATCCTTTTTTTGAAACAAGAACCCTTTCATAGCCTATGGACTGACAGTCTTGCTGGTTTATTGCCCAGGCTAGAGTGCAGTGGTGTCGTCATAGCTGACTGCAACCTCACACTCGTAGGCTCAAGTGATCCTCCTGTCTTAGACAACTGTAGCTGGAATTATAGGTTTGGGAGCTTTTGCTATGCTTTATGTATCTTCTAAGATACATAGACACAAAAAAGAAAACAGAAATAAAGTAGGGGGTTAAAATGAAATGGTACTAAGCATTGAAGATAGTGCAAAGAATAAAAGCAAACCAAACATTCGTTTCTGAGCTTTCTGGTAGGCATCTCGAGGGGACTCAGACAATCACAGATGTACAATTTCCCAAGGGATTATACCAAAAAAAAAGAAAAAGACTCAGAAAAATATAACCCTTCTGGTACTAAGACTACACAGAAATGGGGTGGCACCTGTAGCTCAAAGGAGTAGGGCGCTGGCCTTATATGCCGGAGGTGGTAGGTTCAAACCCAGCCCCAGCCAAAAACTGCAAAAAAGAAAAAAAGAAAAAAGACTACACAGAAATCTTCCCTGTGATTTTTATGAAGAGAATAGTTTATAAAAATCATCCTACAGATCTTTATAAAATGTTGCAATTGATGAACAATAACTCAATAATATCATTACAGTAGACACAATAATGAGTTCCACAGAACTTTTAAAAAAAATAATGTTTTTTTTTAAAAAACAAAACAATGGTAGTATACCAAACAATTCAATAGGGCTCATGACGTGCACAGGTGGGACTCAGATCTCTCAATTCAGATGCATAGAGTGACATGTTGACAGATCACTGGCGTAGATAAGTCAGAACTGAACACTGGTCCCCACTGTCTGTACCAGGAAGTGGCAGATTTTTCTTAACTGGTCAGATAATCAACATCTTCAGCTTTGCAGGGCACATGGTCTCTGTCAAAAATACCCATCCCTGCTGTGAAAGTCCCACAGCGTGTAAATGAATGGGCATCACGTGTTTCAATAAGCTTTATTTATAGACACTGAAATTTGAGTTTCATATATTCTCTCATGTCATGAAATATAATTCTTCCTTTGATTTTTTTCTCCCATGCTTTTAAAAATGTAAAAGCCATCTAGGAGTGGTAGCTCACACTTGTAATCCCAGCACTTCAGGAAGCTGAGGCAGGAGGATAATTTGAGGCCAGGAGTTCAAAGCAGTTTGGACAATATATCCTGTCTCCACAAAAATTTTTTAAAAAATTAGCCAAGCATGGTAGTAGACCTACTTACTCAGGAGGCTGAGGTAAGAAGATCACTTGAGCCCAGGAGTTCAAGGTTATAGTAAGCTGGGATCACAGCACTATATTCTAGCTTGGGTGACAGAGTAACACCAAGAACAAAGGAAAGAAGGGAGGGAAATATCGAGGGAAGAAGGGGAGGAAGGAAGAAAGGGAAAAGAAAAGAAAAGAAAAAGTTAAAAATTTTAAAAATATGAAAACCATTCTTAGCTTATAGGCTTACAAAAACAGGCAGGCAACTGGTTTTGGCCCACACAGTATAATTTGCAAACCCCTGGCATACAGGACCAAGTTTCCTTCCAAGATATCTCATTAAGACTTTGTTTTCTTCTCTTTGCTCAAGCTTCTGCTATATCAACTTTTTAATGTAATAACTCTTTCTACACTTTTTTTTTTTTTTTTAAGACAAGAGTCTCATTATGTTGCCCTTGGTAGAGTGCCATGGCGTCACAGTTCACAGCAACCTCAAACTCTTGGGCTTAAGCGATTCTCTTGCCTCACCCTCCCAAGTAGCTGGAACTATAGGTGCCTGCCCCAACACTCAGCTATTTTTTGGTTGCAGTTGTCATTGTTGTTTAGCAGGCCCAACCTGCCAGCCTCAGTGTATGTGGCTGGCACCCTACTCACTGAGCTACGGGCACAGAGCCTCTTTCTACGTTTTATCTGCAACTATTTACAAAGTCAGCCAGGATGATATGTAGACAGACATGTCTTCAGAGTTTTCTTGTTTTTTGTTGTCGAGACAGAGTTTCACTTTGTCACCCTTGGTAGAGCACTGTGGTGTCACAGCTCACAGCAACCTCAAACTCTTGGGCTCAAGTGATTCTCTTGCCTCAGCCTCCCAAGTGGCTGGGACTATAGGTGCCCACCACAACGCTCAGCTATTTTTCAAGACAAGGTCTCGCTCTGGCTCAGGCTGGTCTTGAACCTATGAGCTCAGGCAATTCACACACCTCGGCCTCCCAAGTGCTAGGATTACAGGCGTGAGCCACTGCGCCTGGCCCATTCAGAATTTTTATGTTCCATGGACATAAGAAAGCAATCCAGGACAAAGTAGTAGCAAGGAAATATTTTAGTGCCCAGTGTCCTAATTAAGACACACACAAAAAGAGAAATTTGAATGTAGAACTCTATTTCAAAGATCATGCATTAATTTTTTTGGAAACATAAAAATATGTATAATTAGTGAAGTCACTTAATTTGCATGTTATAGCATTTCCAGCACTAGATCTCCCAATGAAAGTGAGGCCGCATCAGCACATATTCAACGTGGTGCAATCCTAATAAGAAAAACCTTTCATTCCAAATATCATTCAGATGTCTCTGAGCCTGCGTCTGTTCTCAAGAGACAAAACGTAGGACTAGGCCGCTGATCTTGGCAAAGTTGCATCTCCCTACTATCATATTGGCTCACAAGAGGACTGCAGGGAATTTACATCATCTCTTTACTGTAGTGTCTTCATCTATGACTTGTAGTCCTTATAGCTACCTGTCATGGAGCTGCTGTACTAACGGGATGTTATGAATGAGTCTTAAAGAACATAATGAAAGGTATTACGCATACCCAGAGGAACTCCTCTATAACACAGGGAGGTGGCACACATCAAATCAAGCCTCCTGCAAAGTGCGACTGCCTTCAGAAAACGCTTAAATCCACACAATGATAGTGGTCGATGGGGGTCTCAGCTGCCCCTCCTCATGCTAGCCCTGTTGGTGGTCCACTGCAGGGCTGTGCTTGGTTACCGTGTCATTTCTTAATATTCTTTCCCAATGGGTTCTAGTAATGAGGCTGTGTGTATAACACAGGCTCCTTGAACCATGAAAGATTAAAATTCTGTACTGAGCTGTGGAAATGCTGCCGAAACCTCTAGTACATCCAGAGATCAGGCCCTTAGCTTTCGGGGCTTTGGGAACTTGTAACTCATGAATGCTCGACTGTCCGGCACTCACATAATGAACAAGGCAGGGTCTAGAGTTACGTGTAAGTCACTGCAATTATTTCTAAGGACACTTATTCTTGAGTGCATGCATTCACCCACTAGAACACTGCAGCCTTGTATTCTGAAGGTGAAATGTTGGGTTCGATTCCAAAGACTACTGTTCCTGAAACGGGCTGCAGAGCCTCATCCAAACTAACGTTTATTGCCTTTTAATGGTATTTGCTAAAATCCACATCTTCTAAAGATTATACAACATTCCAAAAAACCCCTGAGGAAAATCACCGTCAAAAGCAACCACATCATTTTTTTTTCAATTCTTCACTGCGTTAATCCGCATCTACAAAGATAAAATGAACATTCGTGTCACGACACTTCTCCATTCTCATAATCATAGTATCCATTATCCGTAACATTAACTGAAGGGGGAAAAAAGAAAAATGATTGAAAACGTGGCATGTGTGTTCCAGCTCTGCCACTTAGGTTTGGGTATCCTGAGACGTGTTGTGTAAGCTCAACAAGCCTCAGAGTTCTCAACTGAAAATTAGGGTAAGAACAGCAGCCCCTTGCTAGGTTATAGGGAGGAGGAGATGGCTCCCTGGACGGACGCTCTGGACCAGGCCTTGTTTGCTTCTCCTATTTGGGAACCCAGTTGGATACACAAGGTGCCCTCCTGAATCCCAAGGGAATTTATTATGGCGACAAGAATTAACAATGTAATGCGATGCTTCAAAGCCTTTTTTGATCTCAGGCTTAACACTGAGAAGTAAACTGAAGAAGCCAGGTATTAAGGCTGACCCAGATTTTCCCATTCACTCCATGTGGCTGATTATACACAGACAACATATTCTTTTGACAGAATTTTGTAGCCCACAATAAAGACATGGGTTCGGTGATTCAATTTCCATGCTGTCATTCTTAGTCTCTTCATGTAGATAATGGGACCCCTCTGCAGTAAAACCCTTCAACTTCAACCACTGAAATACATACCACCCCCCCATGCCACCCTCCTCAGTTGCGTATGGGTTCCAGCTTCTTACACACAGTCTCCCAGGAATGGGGATCGGGACCTTCCAGCACCTCCCACTGAGACGCTGGCCCAGGGCTGCTGAAAACTTGGACTTCCCAAACCCATGTGATAGAACAAGACAACTCACCAAAATGTTTCCTACAAATACCATTTCTTCCAATTCTGTGATTTCTAGGCCTGCTTCATTGTTGCCAAATGAAACGGAAGCATTATCTGGTTGCCAACATCCTTATACCTGGACCTTCAGTTGGGTCAAATTTTTGCATGAAAAAAAAATGCATGGCCTAGTTTCCTTTTTATCATCTACAAGTCATGTTTACAACTTAGCTCAAGTATTAGCCACTTTAGTGGAAATAAGTCATTCTGTTCACATTGGCTGAGTGCTGGCATGGCAGTAAGGCTAAGCAATAAAACCTGTTACCTATACTTGTTGAGTCTGAGAGCAAAGGAAATTTATTTTTCTTTTTTTTTGGAGATAGAGCCTCAAGCTATCCCCCTGGGTAGAGTGCCATGGCATCACAGCTCATAGCAACCTCCAACTCCTGGGCTCAAGCAAGTCTCCTGCCTCCACCTCCCAAGTAGCTGGGACCACAGGCACCCGCCACAACGCCCGGCCATTTTCTGGTTGCAGCCATCATTGTTTGTTTGGCGGGCCCGGGCTGGGGATTCGAACCCGCCACCTTAGGTGTATGTGGCTGGCACCTTAGCCGATTGAGCCACAGGTGCTGAGCTGTGACTGTAGTCTTTACTGCAGGTGAATTAGCAGTCTTTACTACAGGTGCATTAGCTGTATCTGGCTTCTCACTCAGGACGCTCACCCGGCCCTTGCAAAAGAGGACATATACAGAACCCTGTAAAGAGACTGTTCAAAGTTTTCCTGATTTCACCTATTCTGAAACTTTCTGAACTCTAATGGTGTTCATTAGAATCAAGTGGGAGTTGGTGAAGCATACACTTTCCTAGGCCTGCCTCTTGGATTACAGCTTAATAGTCTAGAGTAGAATCAAGAATCTGCATTTTTATTTATTTTTTAGAAACAGTCTCACTTTATCACCCTTGGTAGAGTGCCCTGGTGTCACAGCTCACAGCAACCTCCAACTCCTGGGCTTAGGCAATTCTCATCTCAGCCTCCAATTCTCTTGTTTCAGCCTCCCAAGTAGCTGGGACTACAGGCACTTGCCACAACGCCCGGCTATTTTTTTTGTTGTAGTTCAGCCGGGGCCAGGTTTGAACCTACCACCCTTGGTATATGGGGCTGGCACCCTACTCACTGAGCCACAGGTGCTGCCCTGAAATCTGCATTTTTATAAGACTACCAAGTGATGCTTATGAAAGTCTATGTGGACCACACTGAGAAACCACACATCAGGCTATCTGTCTACAGATCATAAAAATAAAGCACCTAGCACATTACCTGGCACATGGTTTGTGCCCAGAAAATAGCACCAGAGAGGCCACACAACTGGCCCCAGACGTGCAAGAGAACTCTGATGCTCACTCTGTCCCATGCAGTCTTGGGCACAACCTCTCCTGCTCCTGCCCCTGCCCCAATCATCCCAGGGGACGAGAATAAAATAACAGCAGCAATATTTTCATTTTATAAGCACTTGGTTTTATTGCACAGAAGCAATTGAAAGTGGACTCCCAGTGGAAAGTATGCCCTGGCATGATTCAGTGGCCAGTGCCCAGTCCTATCCACTTAGCTCTTCCAGAACTTAGAGCTCCAAGCAAGGGCTTGACCACTCCTTTTGAAAACAGAAGGCATTTGGGAATAGGTTAAGACATCTCAAGCATAATGTATTTCTAACTGCTCATTCATTATTGTGATCATCTGTCAATTGCACATAGAGGATATAAATGCACTTATTTGGAAAGAAGGGGGGCAGTTTTTATAGTCAAGTGTTTACGTGTAGCATTCGGCATGTATCATATTCAGCTACAGAAGCTATCATAATTGTCCATCACCAGGGAGGGTTTGGGGTGTTGGGGGCAGTGGGCTGGGAGTGCCCTCTCTTGCTAACATATTGCTAACGGAAATTCCTGCTTGGTGAAGGAGGGCCCGTCATCTCAGCAGAGTTTCTTATTACATAAAGTAAAGAGAAAAAAAATGAAAGTTTGTTACACTGACCCATGAGCCTCTGGGACCTTCCTGAGTTTCTTTGGCTGTCCTGGACATTCCTTCCTCCTAGCCTTACTTCTCAACCTTGGCAGCCTTGTCTTCTGAAGCCTTCTCTGAAGGCCTGCCATCTTTTTGGTCTGTGCTAGAGGATTTCTCAGCCTTTTCGGTCTTGGGTTTGCTGGGTGTGGGGGCCTCCTGGCTGGGCTCTTTGGAGGGGGACTTGTCGTCTTCCTTGGCTTTGGCTTCTGTTTTGGGTTTCTCCTCAGGCTTCTTGGCCTCTGTGGCCTTCTCCTCCTTGGTGTCCTTTTTCTCTGGCACTGCTGTTGTCTCTTCCTTCTTTGGCTTTTCTGGCTCCTTCTCTGCTGGTTTGCTAGGTTCTTTGACCTTGGCATCATCTGGTTCCTTCTTGGCGACCTCAGTCTTCTCTTTGGGTTTAGCCTCTTCCTTTACTTCTACCTTGGCGGGAGCCTCCTTCTCTGGGGTTATTGCTTTTTTCTTATCTTCAGCCTCTTCCTTCTTGGCTTCACCTTTGGATTCTTTGGGCTTTTCTACAGCAGGTTCCTTCTCCTCAGCCTTGGGCACCTCATCTTTCTTGCTGTCCTTCTCCTCAGCCTTGGGCATGACTGGAGCTTTCTCTCCCTCCGCTTTCTTTGGGGGCTCTTTGGCTTTTGCCTCCTGGGGCTTCTCCTCCTCCTTCGTGGGAGACTTCACCTCTACTTTCTTTGGGATCTCCTTCTCAGGGGCCTTGGCATCCTCCTTCACAGGAGATTTGACCTTCTCTGGGGACTTGACTTCCTCTTTGGCAGGGCTTTTGGCCTTCTCAGGGGATTTGATGTCTGCTGGGGATCTTGCTTCCTCCTTCACTGGGGTTTTGGCTTCTTCTGCAGACTTTACATCAAGAGTCTTGGCCTTCTCAGGGGACTTTGCTTCTTCCTTTACTGGGGACTTGGCCTTCTCTGGGGACTTGACCTCAGCTGGAGATTTGGTCTCTTCCTTCACTGGGGACTTGGCCTTCTCCGGGGACTTGACCTCAGCTGGAGATTTTGCTTCTTCCTTCACCGGAGACTTGGCCTTCTCCGGGGACTTGACCTCGGCTGGAGATTTTGCTTCTTCCTTCACCGGAGACTTGGCCTTCTCCGGGGACTTGTCCTCAGCTGGAGATTTCGCTTCTTCCTTCACCGGAGACTTGGCCTTCTCTGGGGACTTGACCTCAGCTGGAGATTTCACTTCTTCCTTCACCGGAGACTTGGCCTTCTCCGGTGACTTGACCTCAGCTGGAGATTTTGCTTCCTCCTTTACTGGTGATTTGGCCTTCTCAGGGGACTTGACCTCAGGTGGAGACTTGGGCTCTTCTTTTACTGGGGACTTGACCTTCTCGGGGGACTTGACCTTAGCTGGAGACTTGGCCTTCTCAGGGGACTTGACCTCAGCTGGAGATTTCGCTTCCTCCTTCACTGGTGATTTGGCCTTCTCAGGGGATTTGACCTCAGCTGGAGACTTGGCTTCTTCTTTCACTGGGGACTTGACCTCAGCAGGAAATTTTGCTTCCTCCTTCCCTGGAGACTTGGCCTTCTCTGGAGACTTGACCTCAGCTGGTGACTTTGCCTCTTCCTTTAGTGGGGACTTGGCCTTCTCGGGAGACTTAGCCTCATCCTTCACAGGGGTCTTGGCTTCCTTCTCTGGGGATGCAGCTTCTTCTGCTGGGGGAGACTTTGCTTCTTCTCCCTCTTCTGCTTTCTCCTCTTCTCCCTCCTTGCCCTCCTCCTCTTTGGCCTCTTTTTCCTCATCTTCAGTCACTTCTTCAGTCACTTGGATCTCTTCTGTCTGTTCCTCCACAATCACGGTTTCCTTCTCTGACTTTTCTACCACCTTGATCTTCTCTTCGCTTTTGACCTTTATGTGAGTGGACGTGGAGGGGATTTTGGGCAGTCCTTCAGGAAGAGAGAAAGGACTGGGGCCAAAGCCAATCCGACACTCTTCACCTTCCAGGAGTTTTCTGCAGAATGGATAACGGAACATGTTACTATTTACTCAGAGCAGATTTGTAGGTGTGGTGTCTTCCTAGATTATCCTGAAGGTCAGTGACATCCAAAGATTTGGACTTTGAAGGAAGGAATGAGAATGGGTAGGCATGAGATTAGAGAAAGTCACTCAGCAAGTCATCCCAGTGACCACTCAGAATGTACACCCCAATAGGGTTGGTGTTTAATGTAGCTAAGACTACAACTTCTGAAATAAAACAACTTTTTTCCCCTTGAAAACTAGCTCCCAAGAGAGAGCTCCTATATTAACAAAAGGCACATTTATCATCCCTCAACTAAGATGACATTCAGGAGAAAGCCTAACAAACGATCCCACAGGCTCAGCCCCTGTAGCTCAGTGGTTAGGGTGCTGGCCACATACACCGGGGCAGGCGGGTTTGAACCCAACCCAGGCCTGCTAATCAACAATAATGACAACTGCGGGCAGTGCCTGTGGCTCAGTGGGTAGGGCAGTGGCCCTATATGCCAAGGGTGGTGGGTTCAAACCCATCCCTGGCCAAACTGCAACAAAAAAATAGCCAGGTGTTGGGGTGGGTGCCTGTAGTTCCAGCTACTTGGGAGGCTGAGGCAAAAGAATCACTTAAGCCCAAGAGTTACAGGCTGTTGTGAGCTGTGATGCCACAGCGCTCTACTGAGGGTGACATAGTGAGACTCTGTCTCAAAAAAAAAAATAACCAAAAACCCACAATTATATACTGGAGTTTAAGAGATCCTAGAGCATTCTCATTTGAATTTCATGGGTTCCCTGTTATCATCCTTTGAGTTTTGGGATTAGGGCAGTGGTATCAGTTTCACCTCTTAGCTTTGCCACCCACTAGATGAGTGATGTTGGACAAGCCACCTAACGTTCTTTAGGCCTCAGTTTCCTTGATGGCACAAAGAGATCACAAGAGTCCCTACCTCAGAGGGTTGTTTCAACGGGATAATGAATAAAAAGAATTTGGCAGAGTACCTGTCCAGGGTAGAGGTTAGAGATTATCCCTGCAGATAAGTGCTTCCCAAATTTAATAGTACACAAATCATCTGGGGATCTTCTTAAAATACAGATTCTGATCTTGCAGGTCTGAGGCAAGGCCTGAAACTCTGCCTTTCTAGCAAGCTCTTAGATAATGCTAATTCTGCTGGCTCAGAATTAGCTATACTTTGAATAGCAAGATTACGGGCTACAGCCAAGAGATGAGAAGCCATGGGTCACTAGTCAGCAACTGGGACAGGTCCTCATGGGGTTAGCCTCACTTCATGGCCCTTCTCCCCCTGGAAAGTCTTATTCCTGAGACAGGCTTCCTAACATTTCCTAAAGGCCCTCTGTGGAGCCCTGTGCTACCTGTGTTACCTGGATTAGCTCATCCTCCCAACAACTCTAATGACCTGGGTATTCTTATTAGCATCTCATTCTGTCCCCATCCCAAGAACACAAATGCTCAGAGAGCTAAGAAGCTCTGAAGGAGTTGTAAAAGCCCCTGATAAATCAAGTACTTTTTTTTCCCCTCCAAAGCAGGCATCTGGCTAGCTGGATTTGGGGAGTGGATGGAGCTTTAATTCTCTAAGTCATTGTCAGAATGAAAATAAGTCACTCTCAAGATTTTTGTCTCTTACAAAAAGAGAATGGTGGTTGCCAGGGGCTGAAGGAATAGAAGAGTGAAGAATTTTTTTTTTTTTGAGACAGAGCCTCAAGCTATCCCCCTGGGTAGAGTACTGTGGCATCAAAGCTCACGGCAACCTCCAACTCCTGGGCTCAAGCGAGTCTCCTGCCTCAGCTTCCCAAGTAGCTGGGACCACAGGCGCCCGCCACAACACCCGGCTATTTTTTTTGTTTGCAGCCATCATTGTTGTTTGGTGAGCCCAGGCTGGATTCGAACCCACCACCTTAGGTGTATGTGGCTGGCGCCTTAGCCACTTGAGCCACAGGCACCGAGCTGAGAATTATTTTTTAATAGTATGGAGTTTCAGTTTGGGATGATGAACACTTTCTGTAGTGTCTGGAGATGGATGGTAGTGGTGGCTACACAGCAATGTAAATGTACTTAAACTTCTGAACTATATACTTTAAATTGCTAAAGGATAAATTTCATGTTAGGCATATTTTACCATAATTTAAGCAAAAGACTTCTGTCCTCAAGACGCCTAGGCAGGCTGCTTACAAGTGTGCTACAAGCCTGAGGTTTAGCACCTCATAAAAACAGAAGGGCTCCCCACCTTGCACAGGCCCCTGGCTGACCTTACCTGTAAGCAGCTATCTCAATATCTAGAGCCATCTTGACATTGAGCAGGTCCTGGTATTCTCGCAGCTGAGCTGCCATTTCCCACTTAGTGTTTCTCAGCTCAGTGTCCAGCTGCTGAATGGCTTCCTGGGAATGAAAGGTCACACATATCACATGCCTGCTGTGCCTGGTCCTTAGTGCCACAGAAGCTGGGCCTGACTGTGCAAACCCAGAGCAGCCCTGTCCAGCCATTCTGGTTGGGGCCAACTCCTACCCTGTCAGAGCTATAGGGGCCACATTCGTAAACACTGAGCCACAGGCTCAGCCCCATATACTGGGGGTATAGGATGCCAGCCCCATATACTGAGGGTGGCGGGTTCAAACCTGGCCCTGGCCAAACTGCAAAAAAAAATAGCCAGGAGTTGGGGCAGGTACCTGTAGTCCCAACTATTTGGGAGGCTGAAGCAAGAGAATCGCCTAAGCCTAAGAATTGGAGGTTGCTGTGAGCTGTGTGATGCCATGGCACTCTACCAAGGGCGATAAAGTGAGACTCTGTCTCCACAAAGAAAAGAAAAAATATATATACATATCTCAGCCTGGGAAAGGTCTGGAATGAAACACATCAGGTGTCATCAGCAGTTACTGCCAGTCTGGTCGGTGGGATGATGACAGAACTTTTACAGATCTCTTGAGCCCTGCTCAGTGGCAGCAGGGCCTGGTCTGCTTTTGCATCCCAGTGTCCCAAAGTTCCTGCCTCATAATCAGGGCTTAGTAAGCCTCTGTTGTTGTTGTTGTTGAGACAGAACCTCAAGCTGTCGCCCTGGGTAGAGTGCTGTAGCATCACAGCTCATAGCAACCTCCAACTCCTGGGTTTAGGCAATTCTCCTGCCTCCGCCTCCTAAGTACCTGGGACTACAGGCGCCCACCACAATGCTCTGCCTTTTTTTTTTTTTTTGGTTGCAGCCATCGTTGTTGTTTGGTGGGCTCGGGCTGAATTCAAACTCGCCAGCTCAGGTATATGTGGCTGGCACCTTAGCCACTTGAGCCACAGGTGCCAAGACTAAGCCTCTGTTGTTAATGACTGAGACAGTACACAGAAGCATGTTAAATACAAGCTGACTTCAGGCCCATTATGGCTATTGCTTAAACTGAACTATGCATACTATGGCTAATTTTTATTTTCTCCTTTTTGTTTTCTCTAGTTTCTAATTTTCCTACAATTACCATGTATTACTTGGGCACTAAGTTCTTTTTTTTTTTTT
>CAUYQV010060524.1:0-13227 GCA_963574575.1 Galagoides demidoff
AAAAAAAAACAAGGCAAAGTGATATTTTGGCTTTTACTCCCTTTTATAATTGATCCAACATGTAGTTGCTAAATGTAGTTTGTGATGTCTCAGTTAATTCTTTCCAGTCTCACTGAAAAAAAGAAAGCTTAAAGTTTTTAAAATTGGAGGGAATAGATTTATACAGAGTATTCCTTTATTGTCTGTCTCTAAATCTGCACATATATTTAAACTATATTAGTACAGTTGTTATAATTTTAAAAGTTTAGAAAAAGAATCATAACTGATATGCTTGGGAAATATATATGCACACAGACACAGATGTGTATATATATTATTTCCTCATATATTGTACCTAACTCCTAATCTGTCTACTTCTTGTGGTCTAATGCAAGAATAAGTAACCCATTCCTTTATTGCTCTTATCAGAAATGAGTTTGGTAATAAAGAAGGTAAAGGAGTTATTTTAAATTTCGTCATTGACATTCCCACCCCCATTCCCATGTCTGTTTTGTAATTTGTGGTAGGACAGAGTGGTTAGTATACAGATAGGGTTGTAGCACAAATCCTTAGGAGAGGCAGACTATCGTGTGAATTTCCACAACATGGATTGTGAAGATATAATCCTAAAAATTATCTCCTTCTATCTTTGGGAAATATTGAGTAATAGTAAATCCGTTACATAAAACAAGAAGACTTGGATTTTCCTGCTCAAACTGACATTGGCTGTGACCACTTTATATTTCTATTTTCTTGAATTTAAACATAGAGATAATATTATAATAAGGGAGTTTAAAGTAAGAGATGCAAATGCATTTTTAAATGGTTTTTTTAAGCCATAAAAATAGAGATAATTTCTAGGAATGAAATTGAATTAAATATCCTAATTACATATCCTTATTCTGATGACAGCCAAAGTTACTTGTTTTAAAATATGGTTTAAATGCTTTAAAAAAACACACAATACTTTCCCCAAACTCTTGTTGTGGTTTTTATTCAGTGAGAATTTGGAAAATTCATAAGGGGTTTTTTAATAAAACATTGTACAAAGGTTTAGCATTTTTCTATGTTCTTTTCATCTTTAGAGTTTTTTTTTTTTTTTAATTCTATTTCTGTTTAGATCAAGATGCCTGGTAAACCACATGTTTCCAAGAAAAAGTCTCAACAGTTAAAAAGAAATTCAAAAAGAAAAACCGATGATGATGAAGAGTTGTCAGAGAAAAAGGTAATGAAAATACCAAGCTTATCGTTTGGAACTCTTTGATTAGAAACATCTATTCTATGAAAAGAGTTTGTGAAGACTAAGGCTCAGTTTTACTACAAATTATAGCAATTCATATTGCATGGGAGATTTTGCAGCATGATTTGTAAAATTATTTGTAAAAAACTATTGTTTACTTCAATTTCTAAAAATAAGTATTACCATGAAATTCTTTGAGAAGGAGGGGGTCATTGCTAGAGTGTTTAAATGAGAAGATTACAAATAAAGTGAACAAATTCTTAGAGCATTTAAATGTCATGAAACAGGAGAATCTGACACTTGGTAGAAAAGATTTTTGTTAAAAAAGAGAACAAATATCTTGGGAGGAATGAGCTTCTTCCTACCATAACTTTGTTCCTCTCTTATAAAAGAATAATGAATTAATCAGAATTTCTTAATGTTTAATCTTGCTTATTAAGGAGTGCTTGTATTTGTTTTGCAGGTAAAGTATGTAGCACTATTTCACAGGCAAAATGAGTAATGATTTACTTAAAACGTTCATTGACACTTCATAAAATTTAGTACACTTCATAAAATTTAGTTATTATCACCGTTGTCCAAGAATTGATTTACTTGTTTTTCTACTTAACAGAAATTAGGTGGATACTCTTTGACATACATGATGAATAATGTCTTTTTATCTGATGTTTAATTCTGTGTGTGCATGCATATGTCTCTCTGTCTAGGTTAGAAACACGGGAAAAAGAAATAAAAATCATCCAAACCATCTGTCTTCTGAAGGTATTTCTCTTTTACTATCTTGTTAACCTGCTGCTTTCTCAAGGTATTTATATTTATGAAGAAAATTTAATATCTTCTTTATGCATTCTGCAAAAGCTAGTGATAAATAGCTACATTTGCATTTTTGCAAAAATAAATAGTACTGTTAGTTATTTTAGTCAACTGAAATTTTACTTATGACAAAATACTATAAGGCTTCTATGCCACCAAGTTGATGGGAACTACAGAAAAAGTGGCCTGTAGTCTAAATTATTAGTAGTCTATGATAATAAAGACAAGTTTACTGGTTTCTCTATAAGGTGGATATGTTTTCTGTTCTATATAGTTTAGTTTAGAACCACCAAGTTTATTTGGAGTAAAATTGGTTTGAAGTAGTTGTCTTTGTTTAAATATCATTTCTTCATGAAAGGATTCTCTATCTCTTCTCACTCAAGACCACATTAGGTCCTCTAACTTTATGCTTCCATTGCACACAGTACTTTTTTTTTTTTATTTTGTGATGGTTTGAATGCCTGTAATTTGTTTGATATTTCTTCTCTCCAAAATTGTTCTTCATGAGAGCCAATATGACATGTTCTTTGTGTATCCCTTGTAAGTAGAATAGTACAACACTCAGTCTGTTTGTGGCTTGATTAGTCTGTTTTGTCCCATTTGCCACCCAACATTTGGTGGAAATAGTTTTCTAATCTTCTCAGTTAGATTATTAAAGTGTTCAGGTAATTTCCAAGAATGAAACTTTGAGTAATTATAGCTTGGTTCTTTGTTTAAAATTATTTATTTTGGGTTTGTATTGCAATATCACTTAGTATTTTGGCTAATGTAACAATAGATGCCCCATTCATATTCAACAAGTGGCATGTTATAGCAGTGTAATAAAAAGTAAATTAAACAGTATATAGAGAGCTGTAATTTGTTCTCATAATTCTATAAATTTTTAGATTAAAAAATTACTTTTTAAGTAAAAGCATGCAAACTTCTGGATTGATTAGAGTCTTTTCTGTTACCGATGACAGGACAAACAAAGCATACTAATATAAAACAGATAAAGATAGCACCCAACAAAAGGAAAACCTGGCAACCACTTTCAAAGAGTAGCAGAAAGCATTTGCAAACAATAATGGAATCAGTAATAATGTGAGTATAAAATTTTTTTATTTCATTCTTATGGTTGATTCCTCATTATATGTTTCCTATGGACATTGTAACATTATTTATTTTAAGGTGAAAGAATATTTTTCTATTTCAGAAGTAACATATTTAATGTCTTGTAGTGGCATTTGCCTTCAGCAAAAAAGTCTTTGTTAATTTTAAAAACTTGGGATTGTATCAGTGAAATAAAAAGCAAGTGTATATGGCCTACCTATTATCTATGAAATTTTAACATGTCCTATAAGTAGAGGCTCCTAAATTCAAAATAACACTTTATATAGAAGCTGCCATGATAGGATATAAAGTTAGAATTCTACCATGGTGGAACAGAATTCCATTGGAAGAGCCAGGCATATAAATTACAACACAATGTGGTTAAAAAAAATTATTTTTCATTGTGCCTCTGCTTAAAATATGTTTAATATAATAGGAAGAGTGATTGATTCTGCCTGGCTAATGAGAGAAATAAGTGAGAAAAAGTGCATTGATTATTTGTGTTCAGATAACTATTTACTCAATCCTTTTTCTTCTCTAGAACAATTTTGAGTAATAGTAGTAGAGAAAAAGAAGAAATACAGTATCATCTCAACTTACTGAAAAAAAGGTAATAATAGTTATGTAATTTGAAATGGCTAGAACATAATTTTTAAAAATCTGTCTTATTCTTGTGTTGCCAAAACAAACACTTGTGAAATAAAAGTTTTTCAGTTTTTTTAAGAAGACGAGCAATTCAGAAATATGTGTTTTTCTCTTTTCTAAACTGTGGCTGCATGCATTTCTGAAATAAATTTCAGAAAATTTATTTTAAAAAAAGTCTGAAGATCACAAAATACCTATTTCTACAGTTTACTCCTCTGTAGCAGGATTTGAAAAATATTTTATCCATTTTAACTCCCTTTAACTTCATTTTTAACAATTGAAGTTAACAGTTTACCACTGTTCTCTAATATTATCCTCTTACTATGTTTCTACTTTACTTCATATTATCTTACATTATTTGTACAAGTAACAAGTATAATTTTCCAAGATACTACTGCTCTCTACCTTGTAGTAAGTCACCAAGGGAGATTTCAAGTGTTCTTAAAAAAATCACTGCCCATGATTTTCAACAACTACTTTTGTCTAGTATTTTCTTTCTTTCTTTTCTTTCTTTGCTTTTCCTTTTTTTTTGTGGGGGGGGGTGTGTGTGTGTGTGAGACAGAGTCTTAATTTGTTGCCCTTGTTAGAGTGCCGTGACATTATAGCTCACAACAACCTCAAACTCTTGGGCTCAAAGCAATTCTCTTCCCTCAGCCTCCATGGTAGCTGAAACTACAGGTGCCCACCACAACACCCAGCTATTTTATTTTTAGAGACAGGGTCTCGCTCTTGCTTAGGCTGGTCTCAGACTCCTGAACTCAGGCAATCCACATTCCTCAGCCTCCCAGAGTGTTAGGATTATAGGCCTGAGCCACCGTACCTGGCCTAACCTTTCTCTAATATTTACACAACTTCTTTAGAAAAGAAGGCTCTTCATCTCTCTTTTAGGTTTACCTAGAAATGTTTGTTGCAGATTTGGGTGAAATTCTTTGAGCACAAATTCTGTTTACTTTGTCTTTAAGTATAATTTTCAGCCCATAGTAGCAAAATAGAGTGGGATGGGAAGAGGTGGAAGGAAGGAGTTTGTTGAGTGATGTTGGGCAGATTAAAGAAAAGACTGTTAGAGGCCGGGCACGATGGCTCAGGCCTATAATCTTTGTATTTTAGGAGGCTGAGGCAGAAGGATCGCTTGCGGTAGGAGTTTGAGGTCAGTCTAAGCAAAGCAAGACCCTGTCTCCACAAAAAACTTAGCCATGAATGTTTTTATAGCCTGTAGTCCCAGGAGGGGAGGCAGGAGGATTGCTTGCTTTGAGCCCAGGAGTTTGAGGTTGCTGTGAGCCTGCCTGAGTCCATTGCACACTAGCCTCCATGACAGAGAGTGTCTCAAAACAAAAAGGAAGAAAAAAAAGAGTGCGAGAAGTAGTCTTGTACTACTTAAAGGTATGACAGCCTAATATTAAAGAAGAAGGAGAGTATTAAACAATAATAAATAAGTCAACACAGGTAAAATGAAAGTGTAACTGTTTAGGTTCTTTAAATACAGTACAAATTAGGCTAGTGTAGGAATGAGATTATTTACAGTACATAATAGTTGCTGTTCTTTGGGCCATCACAACAGATCACTTTCAACCAATGGGCATTCATTTTATCATGTAGCAGCTGTAGAGATACATAATTCAAAGTCTGCCTGTTTCCTCCTCACTCTTACTTTCACGATTTGTATTCTTTAGTTCCCAAAGTAACCATAATTAAGATATTCTTAATTCTGCTCATATAGCAAGAGTATAGCATTAGCAAACTGATCCTAATGGGAACCTCTGAACAAATTTTTCCGTATCAGCATTTCTCAAAGTATATTTGAAACACTTACTTTTAAAGAAACTCTAGGCTGCATGCAGTGGCTGATTCCTGTAATCACAACATTTTGGGAGGCCACGGCAGGAAGATTGAGTGAGGCCATCAGTTCAAGACCAGCTCTATCTGTCAAAAAAAATAAGAAAAATTAGCCAGGCATGGTGGTAAGTGCCTGTCATCCCAGCTACTTGAAAGACTGAGGTAGGAAGACTTCTTGAGGTCAGAGTTCAAGGCTAGAGTGAGCTATGATTGTACCACTGTGTCTAGCCTGAGCAATAGAACTAGACGGTATCTCAGAAAAAAAAGTTAGTTAATAAAAAGATACTCTGTGAATAAAAGTGGTCTGTGGTGAGTTATGTTTGTATACATTTGCCTATAAGAAATCCTGCAATAAATAAATTATTTCATTTTGTTTAACCTAGCATCTCCCAAATTGATGATTAACATGAGAACTCACGTTCATATATCAGTGTCGTCTCTGCTTTTGCCTGAATGTTGGCATCATTCTTCTAGTTCATTTTGTTTTCAGTGCTCACTAGATTAGGATTATAGACACACTCAGACAATTTCTTTATATATATTGTTTCAGCCTTGTGAAGAAAGAAGAAAAAGAAAACTGTTATCCCCTTGTTACAGTTAGAAAATTCTGGGAGGTGGTCTCAGATTGGCCCAAATTAGGTAACATACCTATTCTTGAACTGCTTTTGTGGCAGGAGCTACTATGGGTATAATTGACACAGATGGACCATAAGCCTAGCCCCATGGTCAGACAGAGCTGTTAGACAAACAAACTATTGGCCATTTAAAGTTTTAGCTTCTTAAGAGTTTGTGAGATTTCTGGAAAACAACCATTATTTAGAACATTTGGAACAGTGAATGACCTTGCACGTAATTGGTTTAATAAGCATTTAGAAGATACTTAATTAATAAAATTTTTATTTTAGTTAGAAAAAACTTATCTTTCTTAGGAAGACTCATGTAGACAAGTTGTTTTTGCTTAAATGTGATTGTCTAATAATGTTTTTCTGGATCACTGGAGTTTGTCTCAAAAGTTTAAAGAGAATAATTATGATTTGCGGGGTTTGTGCTCCCTTTTTCTTTACTGAAATAAAGACTTTCGACAAGATCCCAGAAATGGGACAGTAGGTTCCATTGTTGTTCATATTTCTTCAAATCTTACGTACTACTAGAACTGGTAAAACCCAGAGGTGCTGCCCTTCGGTTTAGTTTTTCTTCCTTGACTTTTTTCCTCACAGAATTCAACAGTCAACTCTGAAAAAGTGCTCTTGCTTTATGCTGGATGCAAAGGTAAAAATAGATCAGTTTCTACTAGTGATCTAAACTCAAATTTATAGGAAAATTTTTTAACTTTAATATTAAATACATTCATATTAATAGTACTTTAGAACAAAGCACTTCAATCTTAGTCTTTTATTTGCATTAAGCTCTATGGAACTCAGTTTTCTTTAAAATCATTTAGAAATTAGTGTAAGACTTCCCTTTGATTGGTCATATTATCTAACACAACAACGCAGGGGCATACTCAAGACTTCCAGACTAGTGTTCTGTCTCTTACCCAACGATTCATGATACAGTATTTGACCATAAAGTTTGTGAACTCATCCTAGAAAAAGTGCCACTCACGTCATTGCTGCATGTCACTATAGTCACCTTACTCCCCTTGGCCATCTCGTGACTATAGTGATATTCAGGAATGAGGTATGTGGTACTTAATTGTCATACCTTGTAAGTGATTCACTTATGTGTTTCAGTAGTCTAAGAAACACATAAAAGATGCAAAGAAATTTTTATTTTAAAAAACGTATATTAATAATTTCCTAATGTATAAAAGATAAAATTTTCTTTATTTCTTTATTTCTTTTTTTTTTGCAGTTTTTGGTCAGGGCTGGTTTTGAACCCGCCACCTCCAGCATATGGGGCCGGTGCCTCCCCGGAAAATTTTCTTTTATAAAGCAACCTAGTACCGCGTAATTTGAGGGAAATCTTTATAAATTGAAAGGTTAAATGTTGATTTATCAGGCTTTTGTGGAGAGGGGACCTACTACCATGGTTTGCCACTGTTAGTAAAAGAATGTTGTACCCTTAGGAATATAAGGACAAGAAGAAAATGAGAACTATCTCAAAATAAAAATAACACTAATGGTGCTTGGCATCCGTTGTTCAGTGATTAGGGCAGCAGCCACATGTACTGGGGCTGGTGCATTTGAACGCAGCCCAGGCCTGCTAAACAACAATGACAACTTTAACAACACCAAAAAAAAAAAAAAAAATAGCTAGGCATTGTGGCGGGGACCTGTAGTCCCAGCTACTTGGGAGGCTGGGGCAAGAGATTCACTTAAGCCCAAGAGTTTGAGGTTGCTGTGAGCCTTGATGCCAAGTACTCTACCTAGGGTGACATAGCGTGACTCTGTCTCCAAAAAAAAAATAATAATGGTACTCAAAAGTAAAACAAAATAATTGTGCTGTATTCTATCCTGAAGATTGCTACAATTTTGTGAAACCCTGGAAGTCCCTTCTGAAAAGCTGAAGGATTTAACTCACGTGTCAAGTCTGCTGGTTGCGGAAAGGGCACGGGAGCAAGATAACAAAGAAGATCTGGAATTACTGCAGGTATGAAATTTGAACTGGGAATCCACAGATTATAGAGTTTGTGGAAAGGGGAAGAAGCCAAAAAGTTTGCAAAATATCATGATATTCTTTCAGTATAAATACCAGGTTTTTCATTAAATTATTATTTTTTTTAATCAGAAAAAAAAACTATGTCTTAACTTCGGGCCTCTAAAGTTGAAGCATTACTAATATATTTGTGGTTAAGTAGCAGTGGGATTTTTTTCATCAGACTGTAACTGAACTAAATTAGTATTTTTAATTATCAAGTTGTAGGAACTTGTCACTAAATGCTGTGGGATTTCAAAACCAGTAGCTTTTCTGTCCTGTAGATGGCAAGAAAACTTAATCATCCCCATTATTGTTGTAAGTATTAGGACTTCCTGCATTCCAGGCACTATTCTAAGTGCTTTAGAGTTCTATCCCTTAATTCTTACTATGACTCTATGACATAAATTATTCTCACTTTACAAATGTGGAAAAAAAAAAAACCTATTGCTATTTCTAACTAAGCCTTAGACACATGGCTTAAAATTGAGATGTCAATCTTGTCAGTCTAACTTTAGCGTGTGATTATTGATCATCACACTATGTTGCATCCTACATAAGATAATGGGAAATAACAGCTGTCATGATTAACTTCAGACTTTTAATTAGTAGATGTCTGGAACAACTAAAATGAATTGGACCACATATTCATTAGATATTTTGAATTAGTTTCTACAAGTGGTGCTTAGGTTTTTATTAGAAACTTAGTAAGTGCTACTGGCTAGTAGTATTTTCTGCAAAGAATATGTTCTCCAAATTTCTAATAATTCAACTTCACAAATATTTCATTCTACTTTTTCCATAGGATTGAGGATAAAGTTGAAGGGATAGGTTTCAGAGCAACAAATCTTTATATATTTTATCATACATGGAAATTAATAGGGTGGTTACTTCATTTTATTCATAGTGTCATATTTAATTCCCATCCCAATGTTACACTTTTTCAGGCATCTTTGCAGTATTGGCACTATCTTTTCAACTTACTAAACACTTAGATGACATTAATATAGGTTATTTTTAAAGGCCTTAAGATATAATAATGGTGAATTTTTTTAGCCTTTAACATGTCTACAAATCAGTGAAAGGTATTCTGAAATAGTAAATAGTAGTGTGATTTTTTTTGTAATACTGAGAAGCATTTTTGGTTTATAGCTATAATGGGACCTCCATGGGACAGAAACATGAATACACTCTATCATTTGCTTGGTAATTAGTTACCCAGTGGAGGCACCATTGGTATTTTGAGCAAGAAAGTTTTCATTGGTGTAAGAGTATATTTGAACAGCAATTTGTAAACTCTGTATTCATTAACTTTCTTCCCTGTGACTTACTTAGAATTAGAACCACTGAGTTTTTTCCATTGCAGTGTAGAGTTATGGTTGCTGGCAATTTCCCAAAACCTGTAACAGTAATAGAAGTTTGATTCATTCAACACCATTGTCATTGAGCTCTCACTCAGTGATGGTGCTAAGGAAAGGCAACAGTGAACAAAGTCTCTGAGGGATTCTAGGGGAAGACAGCATTAGAGCTGCTGAGCCATAGTTGTTAATCTCCCTTGATCTTATTATAACAAGGGGCCCACAAGATTTCAAAATCAGAATTAGTATAAGAAAATATGATAATAAGGACCAAAAATAACATTCCAACATACAACAAAAGCATGTCAAAAAAGACATGTGCACAAAATAAACTAGTCTAACTTCTCAAATGAGCTGAAATTTATAAAAATAGTAGAAAATATGGAAAAAACATAAATGGTATTAGAAATAAATAAAGTTATAGAATTTAGGAAGGAGACAGAAAAGTCCTTTAGCTGTGCAGAAACACTAGGGAATATGAACACACCAGATAATGCTTGTGATAAGTGAATGGTAAGGAGGAAATTTTCACAATCAGAAAGAAAAACATTTGAAAAGGAATTCAGGGAAAGAGACAAATACAAGAATTCAGCAAAGAAGATAAAGCGTGAGCATTGTAGTAATACCCAAAGAAGATAAGCAAAGCAATGGAACAAAACCTTGCAATGAAAAATTTTAATCCTGTTATATTCAACTCTTTATTCAGTTCTATTATTCATTCCCCTCTGTGTCAAGTTGCACTGTGGCCACTGTAAGAACAGCTCTCAGTCCTAACCTCCGAAACCAGTGAATGTGACCTTATCTGGAAAAGGGTTTTGGCAGATAAAGTTAAGTTTTCACTTCAGATCTCACAGTGAGATTATCCTGGACTCTTAAGAATGGACCCTAAATCCAATGACAAGTGTAGAGACAAGAGAAGGCGCAGAGGCAAAGACCATGTGAAGACAAAGGCAGAAATGTTAGTTATAAGGAATGTGGACAAACATGAAAAGCTGGAGGAGACCAGAAAGCATTTTTCCTTACTGTCTTGGGAGGGCCGTGGCCCTGCCAACACCTTGAGTTTGGACTTCTGCCCTCTAGAACAGTGATAGCATACATTTCTATTGTTTCAAGTAAAGTTTGTGGTACAGCAGCCAGGAGAAACCAAGATATGTGGTTTACTTTAAATTTGTACTAGACAGTGATCCGTTTTTAGATCCAACAGCCAATACACAGAAAATGCAGAGGTGAGGAACAGGGTAAAACTTCCCCAGGGAATGCAGTCCACAAAATTCAGCAAACTATGGTCTGCACAAATAAATCGCAAGGAACCAAAAAAATTGGAGTGGAAACCTATAGATGAGAAGAGACTTAAAAGACATGTCAGACAGTCACAACCAATTTGAAACTTGATTCATATAAAATGTTGAAACATTCCAATTCTTGAGAAAAGCAGAAAGGTAAATTCTATATACTTGATATTAAGTAATTTATTGAGTTTTTTAAAGTGATAATGATATCATAGTCTTGTTTTATCAAGCCCTTTAGAGCTATAGTCTGAAATATTTATAGATAAAATGATAAGAGATCTAAGATTTACTTCAAAAGAGTACAGGAGAAGGAAAAGTGGATGGAGTTAGAAGTGGAACCAGATGAGCATGAGTTGAAAATTGCAACTGGGTGATGGACGCAGGAAAGTTCGTGATAATCTCTTATATATGTTTGACTTTATTTATTTATTTATTTAAAGACAGGGTCTTGCTCCGTCACTGCAGCTAGACTACAATGGTGTAATCATAGCTCACCGCAATCTTAAACTCCTGGGTTCAAGCTATCTTCCTGCCTCAGCCTCCAGAAAAGCTAGGACTATAGGCACCCACTACCATCTCCACTAATTTTTCTATTTTTTGTAGAGACACAGTCTTGCTTTTGCTCACAATTGGTCTTAAATTCCTGACCTCAAAGTGATCTCCCCACCTCAGCCTCCCAGAGTGCTAGGATTACAGGTCACCATGCCTGGCCTGCAATTTTCTGTAATAGTAATTTAAAACAAAGTCTTTTTCTCCATGGAGTTTACATTCTAGTGAGCCACTCCATGATTACCACACTCTTCTTGTAAAGGGCCAAACAATAAATTTTTTGGCCTTTGTGAACTACGTATGGTCTCTGTTGAATACTTTGTTTTATTTTAGATTTTGAACACCCTTTAAAAATGTACAAACCATTTATAGTTCTTGGACTATTCAAATACTTTCCATGGGCAGTTGCTGACTACTGCTAGTACCCTTTTCAAAAAAACTTGGTCATTTAGAAGCCAAAATATATTTCTTAAAGAAGACTGCTCTAGTTACCAGGAATAATTTTACTGTCAGTATTTGAAGAATAACACAGATTTAGCATCAATCATGTTGTAAGCAGTACTGAAAACTTATTACTTGTGTTTATCTTCCATGTGGCTTATTCACCACTTTCTGGTCCCTTGGGACAATGTTTTATCATTGACTGTCTCTAGGTCTAGATTTGAAAGCAATGTAGTACTAAATTACAAACTGGAAGCTAGCCAGTTCTATAGTTGGCCTACAAAGCAAATCCCTGATGTCACTGTACTCATTTCATTCATTTCTCACTTTCTGTCTTCCCCTATAAATTATATTAATATATTACTTTAGTGTGGCAAACTATCATTATTATTTATTACTAGTATCTTTGCCCTAATGTCCAGCATTGCTTCTTTTGACAAATTCAAATAGCAGGCCATCAAATGTTCTGAAATAAATGAAAAAATGTTAGAGCTTCTCTGCTACCTCGGGAAGACTTCTGTATTTGCTTTAACTCACTCAGGGCTCTTCTAGATCCACACGAGGTCTTACAGGATCTCTGATACTAACTAGCAGCTTTGGCGGTTTTTAAGGAAGCGTTTATGTGCCTGGGGTTTATCTCCAGGAAATTAGGTTTCCTGATGATGCATTAACTGTTATATTTGCAAAGCAGCTTTCCATGAAGTCTGTTTTTTTTTGTTTGTTTTTTGAGACGGAGCCTCAAGCTATCCCCCTGGGTAGAGTGCCATGGCATCACAGCTCATAGCAACCTCCAACTCCTGGGCTCAAGCAAGTCTCCTGCCTCCTCCTCTCAAGTAGCTGGGACCACAGGCGCCCGCCACAACGCCCAGCCATTTTTTGGTTGCAGCCATCATTGTTGTTTGGCGGGCCCGGGCTGGGGATTCGAACCCGCTACCTTAGGTGTATGTGGCTGGCGCCCTAGCCGATTGAGCCATAGGTGCCGAGCCTGAAGTCTGTTTTTGAAAGAAAAACAAAAGTAGCCAGGCTTAGTGGCTGATGCTTGTGTTCTAGCACTTTGGGAGGATGACATGGGTGGATTGCTTGAGCTCAGGAGTTCAAGACCAGACTGAGCAACAGCAAGACCCATTTCTACAAAAAATAGAAAAACTAGCTGGGCATTATGGTGGTGCCTGTAATCCCAGCTACTTGGGTGGCTAAGGCAAGAAGACTGCTTGAGCCCAAGAGTTGGAGGTTGTCGTGAGCTATGAGGGTGACAGAATGAGAATCTATCCCAAGGAAAAAATTAAGGAAGAAAAACAAAAATAGATTTCACTAGTTTATTCCAAAAATGTTTCAATATGTCAGGTATTTT
>CAUYQV010060527.1:0-11912 GCA_963574575.1 Galagoides demidoff
GACGGAGCCTCAAGCTATCCCCCTGGGCAGAGTGCCATGGCATCACAGCTCATAGCAACCTCCAACTCCTGGGCTCAGGCGAGTCTCCTGCCTCCGCCTCCCAAGTAGCTGAAACCACAGGAGCCCACCACAATGCCCGGCCACCTTTTGGTTGCAGCCATCATTGTTGTTTGGCGGGCCCGGGCTGGGGATTCGAACCCGCCACCTTAGGTGTACATGGCTGGCGCCCTAGCCGACTGAGCCACAGGCGCTGAGCCAAGGAGACCTCTTAAGGAAGAAGAATGTTGACCGGAGGACTGGCTTACCTGTTGACTGGAGGACTGGCTTACCTGTTGTTTGTATTTGGGTTGATATTCTAGAAGTTGTTGTAGATACTTAGTTTCCATTGTCTTCTCTCCCATTCTTTGTTGTTTCTCGGATAAACAATATAGGATATTTATGAGATTAATTGCTTCCCACTGAAATCACCTAATTTCTAGTAGTTTTGTCTTTTACAGGATTTTTCCTACCAGTTACTGCCAGACTAAACTTCACTACTGTGCTATTATGGTTGGTCCAATGTTAGGTTCATCAGATTCATGAAAGAAGGAGGAAAATAGGAAAGATAAAGGATTCAAAGTTTAAAACTGGTACTATTTCTTGATTACATAGGAATCAAATAGCCATTTTGTGAACTACCTTTCTTTCCTTCTTCCCTTTTGCCCACCAATTGACTCATAATCACTTCCACTTTTTATGATCTGGGACTATACAAGTCAGAGTGTTGGAATAGGAAATATACTCACTCAGAATCAAGGTGTGTGACGTCATGAATGTTATGTGTATGTAACCCTTTCAGGATTGTTTTATTAATCCTTCCCTGATACATTAAATAATGACTTAGACTCATGGTGTGTGACGTCATGCATATTATGTGTATGTAATCCCTATAGGACTCTGTTTTATTAATCCTTCACTAGAAGATTAGAACCCTTGAAGAGGGTTCTAACCTTAATGTATTATCCCCCTTTAGCTTCCTTTGATGGAGTTACCATTCATCTTAAAATACTTCATTAACATATCAATGCTTAACCTTAACCCATTAAACTAATCAACACATTTACATTTATTATGCACTTTATGAAAATTTTTTGAATTATCCACCTAGTCAACGTCTCTATTTTGTAAATAGAGACTTAAGTTAGAAACCCACTTAAGTCTCTATAGAGACTTAAGTTAGAAACCCACTGAAGTCTCTATAGAGACTTAAGTTAGAAACCCACTTAAGTTATTCCTAGACTAGAAATTAAGTCTTCCAGGCTAAAGGTCCCTGTAGTATGCTATTATTTTCTTGATATTTTTCCTGGTTATGTTGGTGGTTAAATTTTGAGTCAACCAATCATAAAGATGTTGCGCTTTGAATTTTCAAGGCCCCGCCTCAAAGGCTTTCTCCACCCCTACACTCCCTCACAGCTTAAAGCCCTGCGATACTTCCCTGCAGCCATGTTTCTTCTTCGGAGGGAGGACAGAAGCTTCAAGACTGAAGATCTCGCTGCACTTGGTGCTCTTTCTGGAGCACCCCAACACTCTTCATGGCCTATTTAAGACAATCACAAAAATTCCAAATCATATTTTAAAACTTTTTTACTTTCTCCTAATAATTCCTGACACCTCCATATTTTTCAAGTTATTTGTTATATATGAGTCAACTTTCAAGAAATTTTGCTTTGGAATGACTTTTGGTTGACACCTGCTATTTTGGTGGTATAGTACCCTCTCCCCCACCCCCTTTTCTATATTTGCCCATCGGGGCTGCGGATACCTGGTTTTATTATTGTTTTTTCTTTGCCCAACGGGGCTGTGGATACCTGCCTTTTAATTCTTTTTTAAAAGTTTGCCCATCGGGGCAGAGGATACCAGATTTTTTATTTTGTTTTTTTTGTTAGCCCATCGGGGCATCGGATACCTGCTGTGTCCACTCCCCTATCCTTCGCTGGCATCGGATACCTGCTGTGTCCACTCCCCTATCCTTCGCTGGCCCATCCGGGCAATGGATATCCGCTTTTAAAAAATACTTGGTTTTTGGCCCATCGGGGCTTTGGATACCTGCTTTTATTGTTTTTTTCCTTGCCCATCGGGGCCTCGGATACCTGCTTTAATTTATTTTTCTGGCCCATCGGGGCTGCGGATACCTGCTTTGATTTTTTTTTTCCCATCGTCCATCGGGGCTTTATATGGATGAAAAAGTGTTGGTTTTGTGGGTTGTCACACGATTTAGAATACCTATACTTTTTTTTTTTGGTTTTTTGCTGATAATTTGGTGGTGTGTGAATGTACCTACCGCTTTGACAGGGCAAGGATTTTGCGGTTATGCTAAGGCGTTCTTCACGTTCTGGGAGAAAGTGGCCGCCATCTTATTTGCCACATAAATCGGCGTAGCGCTAGTGGTTTGTGCTAAATATAAGATGGACGATAGAGGCAGTCATGTTCACTCCATGAGCTAAAGGTGTTTGAACGAGCTTATTCAGTGTTTGTTAGAATCGTATCCAGAGGCAGAAATACAAGATTGTCTTACCAGTACCAGGGGACAGGTGAAAACCAGAGTTCCAGAAGTTATGTGCAGAGCTTAAAATTGCGAGTTTGACATTGATTGCAGCATTGCTCAGGATGGCAGGATATGCTTTGCTAGATTGTCCAAAATGGCGGATCCACTTCTGCCGCAATGTTCAAGTGGCGGGAAGGCCACATCACGATGGGTGAGGCTTTGTTCCGGTGCATAGCGTGGAGTGGACATGTGCAGTCATATAGCAAAAGATGGCGGCTTAATTCTTGCCGCAGTGTAAAACGTGGTGGGTCCACGTCTTTTCTGTGTGCTTTCCTGGTCATATTTTGCTTCAGGGACAATATGGCAGATGCTGTCATGTTAATATCATGGTTTTTGTTACCTGGATGTCCTGGATGGTTTCTTTTTGGTACAATCTTGAAGGACTTGCAGTATTGTTAAAGATGGCGGTCTTGCTGATTATTGCTGCACACGGCAGGAGAGCACTGGAAGCTGTGGGATGGACACTGTTAGATTGCCCTATAATCTAACCAATAAGGGTGGTATTGGTCACAGTCAGAGCAGAACGTGTAATTAGACTGATGACATGCTGTCCAGCTACTCAGTGAGGACTTGGGTGAATTAGCATGGCGTTTTCCCACCTGTTTTTATCCAGACACGCAGGAGGGAGAAGTATATGTCTCGCAATGAGTGGTACTGAACGTCTTTACTAGGTCTTTTCAGACACATTTGGCCTTTCCACTTCTATCCCTCTTTTGTCCAGCAGTGCCTCCTGCTGTGCTGGATGTGTATGCTGTGCAGTATTAAACACCCATTCCTCTGAATTAGTGTCATGGCTTAAGGGAAGTCTACCCCACCCTATCCTCTAGTGTAATCCGCATTGTGCCTTTGGGCAATGCTCCAGGCATTCCTGGTGAGGACAAGGTGGTAAGGACCCGGGTAGATTTCAGATGACCATTAGCCAACCCGTGGCAAAAGAGGAATTCTGGCTTCTTTAAGAGGAATACCCACCCCTGGGCTAATGCTGGGGTTGGATTTTAATTTATATTTTGGATGTCGTTCATATAGTCAGATTGTGTATTTGTTGGTATTTGAATTTGTCTTAAGTGGCTATTACAGAAACATATTTAGGGGCTTTATTTATAGAATTCATTTTTATTACATTTAATGATGCTTCACTTTGGGCTTTTAAAAATTCCTTAAAATTTCTAGTATCTCTATAAATTACTTTATATATATGTATGTATATATTTTGAACAGTAGCTATGGAAAGTCCAATCATTTAGTATTTTTAAGAAGGCTACTGATTATTTTCTGAGATTGGCTTAATAAATAATTCCATTTGGATTTTTGAAGAATTTCTACCACAGAAACAATTAAATGTTCATGTCTGAATGTAAAAAAGATCTACAGTGGTCCAGGCCTTGCTTTATTTCTATCCTTGATAGTGCACTAATTGACTGATGACAGTCCCTAATTGGTTAATGACCTACCTATTCAGCAACTTGAATTGCTGTGGTCTGGTATCCTACTCAGATTCATTGAAATGTTAATGACTACATTTCAGTTTTTCATGATACTCTGCCTTCCCAGCCCCGGCCTTGCCAAGCCCTGGTTAGTGACCCCCCAGCCTAGCCCTGCCCTCCCCCAGCCCTCATGCCCTACCCTCAGCCCCAGCACCTATACCCTATCCCAACCCCCTAAGCCCCAGCCCCCTAAGCCCCAGCTCCCTAAGCACCATGGGGCCCCTTAAACCCCAGATCCCTAAGGCCCAGGCCCTTAAGCCCCAGCCCATAAGCCCTGGACACCTAAGCCTTAGCCCCAGCCCCAACCCCAGCTTCTTTCTAAACCCAGGCTAATTTTGATTGATGCATTGCCCAGAAGAGTCTGTTTATCCTATTGTAGTGGGAAACTATCTACCTCTGGCATTGCTGGTCTTCAGTTCCGATGATGTGAGTCACCATCTTCAGTTAATGTGAAGGATGCTATTAGTCCAAAGAATTCCTGCGTGTCAGAGCTTTATTGCTCATAATTTGAGTTACTCTTCATCGTCTCAGTCTGCTGCCCCTAAGGAAAGAGAAATCATTCCTCTGTCATTGCTGCAGTAGTCACAGTCCCAATTTTCTGAGTAGTCCTCAGGATCCTTTTTATGTACTGTGTTGGCCACCTAAAACTTTGCATTGAGGGAATTTCTAATTGCCTATAATCCTGCTGATTGGATTAGACCCCAGCCCAAACCTCATTTGCATTCATCCCAGGGGCACGGATGACCTATATCTCTTTTTTGACAGTTAATGTACTCAGTCCCAATTGTCATAGCCTTGCATATTAAATAAAGGCACCCTGCTACTCTTTAAAGTCCTGCTGTTAAAAAAATAAATAAAGCCCTTTCTTAAAGAACAAAATTGTAATTATTGTCTCATCCATTAAACAAGAGGACTTCCAATCCCCTTTGCATTTGCTCAGAGGCAGTGCTGACTGAGACCAAGTTTTTTAAAGTATTGAGTAACATCCCGATTGTTTATAGTCCCATTCTGTATACCAGGGTCCTCTGCAATCTCTTTGCACAACAGCTGAGATGCTCATTCTCAAAGCCCCTTCCCTTGGAACATTCATGGATTTAATATAAACTGTTCATGGTCCTACTTAATAGAAAGGACCCACCTATGCTCCTTCCATTGCTTCTATGTACTGCAAACTATCTATTGCCTTGCATTAACAAGTAAAACCCTCATTGCTTATGATCGCACAGATTAATAGAGGATGTCTCCTACCTCTGTCATTGCTGCTTAATTCTTTTTTTTTTGAGACAGAGTCTGTGTTGCCCCCAGTAGGGTGCTGTACTGTCACAGCTCATAGCAACCTCTAACTCTTGGGCTTAGGCAATTCTCTTGCCTCAGCCTCCCGAGTAGCTGGGTCTATAGGTGCCTGCCACAATGCTGGGCTATTTTTTTGTTCCCGTTGTCATTGTTGTTTAGCAGGCCCAGGCCGAGTTCAATCACGCCTCTCTCCCCATGTATGTGACCGGCGCCCTAACCACTGAGCTATAGGTGCCAAGCCCTGAATCCCTGCTCTTAAACAGCTAATAGGCATAAATTGTCTGTACTATGGTCCTGTGCAATAAAAAATGGTTTCTTAACCCTATTCTACCCTCTGTGGGATGTTGCTATGTAATTCAAATTATTCAAGAACCCAGCTCTTAGACAGTAAATTAGCACAGTTGCATTTGTCCAGAATCCCATCCATCAGAAAGGCACACTATATCCTATTTGCATGGTATAATGTGGTCTGGTCACCCCAGGCCTTCTCTTGAATTAATGATGTCCATAATTGCCTTTGTCCATGATCTTGTGTACTAGCTCCATACACTCTTTGTATTCCTGTAGGGTACCCTAACTACTCAAGACCTCCGCAGTAGGACAGTTTTTACATGATCTTGATTGATTGGAACTGATATCAGGATCCTCTTTGCTGTACATCAAGAGGGTGCTAATAACTTAATGCATCTCCTTCTGAAATTATTAAAGTGCAAATTTGCAATTGTCCCTGTTTCCTTAGTATGATATTGACACCTTTCATACTCCCTTTACCTCACTGCAGGGGGTGCTTGAGACTGTTGATACGCATAATTGCAATTGTGGTTCTCCCTCCATTAAACTAAGATCCCATCCACTCACATCCTGTTAGCATGACAGTAGAAGGTGTTTTGTATTGTTAATGTGAATAGTATCATTTGTTCCTCTTTCTGTGCAATAAAAACCTTGCTAAATTCCAATTTCCTGTGTTCAGCAGTGTATAACCTTCACTCACGACTTTTGTGGTAGGATAGTTAATATGAACCATCATGATTGATCAATGCTGTCTTTCAGAGCAGTTCCACTATACCCTTCTTGTTTTACAGCAAGGGGTATTAATTACCTTCATTACTTTTTCCTAGGACTGTGAATGTGCAAAATTTCAATATTCATACTCCTTCCCTTTAAACTAATATCCCACTGGTTTTACATTAAAGCAAGGGATGTTGATAACCCAAGGTCCTTCTCGAGACTCTTAATGTTTATATTTCCAATTGGCCATGACTCTTATTCATCTATGGCCTCTCTCCATAAGCAAGTATTATAGCAATGGGTACTGACACTTAAGATTTTCTCTTGTGGCTCAGGTGGCTAAGGCGCCAGCCACATACACCTAAAGTGGTGGGCTCAAATCCAGCCCGGGCCCGCCAAACAACAATGATGGCTGCAACCAAAAAATAGCAGGCATTGTGGCGGGCACCTGTGGTCCCAGCTGCTTGGGAGGCGGAGGCAGGAGACTCCCTTGAGCCCAGAAGTTGGAGGTTGCTGTGAGCTGTGATGCCACAGAACTCTATACAGGGGGACAGTTTGTCTCAAAAAAAAAAAAAAAAAGATTTTTCTCTTGCATTGTTCATGTGCAAAATTTGCCTAGGACTCCATTCATCTCCTCAATCCTCCTGTGCGTAACAATAGGAGTGCTGACTCCTACTTCTCTACTGATTAAATGTGCGTAACTAGCAGTTGATGTGCCCTTATATTATAGTGAAGTACAGTTTCCTTGCCCCATTTGCATTACTGCAGGAGCTTCTAACTACAAAGACTCACTCCTAAGCATACTTAATTTACTCCTGTACTTTTACACCAGGCAAGGACCCTGCCCACTCTACATTCCAGCAGGAGGTAATTAGGACTCATGACCTTCATATTAGTAAAGTTAGTGTGTACAATCATAGTTGTCATATACAGGCTCTCAGTTGTCCATAATTATGCCTTTTAAATCAGGACTCCGAAACTTATCACAACAGAGAGTATCAAAACCATAAAGCCCTTCTTTTAGGACTGCATACATAATTGTCAGTGGTTCTTCACATTAGTCTTGGGTCTCTGACCCTTTTTCAAACTGTTAATGTATCTAATAATAATTACATTAGGATCCATCCCCTTCACCTTCCCTTTGAAATATAGCAGGGGTGCTGATCACTAAGGCCCTGATTCTTTGCTTGTTCATGTGAGATCGTATTTGTCCAGGTTCCTATGCGCTAAGGAAGATCTTCCCCACCTCAGACCTCACCTTTTCCTTCCAACAGGGAATGCGTACTCTAAAACATCCCTATGTTTGGATAGTCAAGGTGCACAATTATAAGCAACCACAGTATGCACCCTGGATGTTCATGTGCTTAACTGCACATGGTTCATCCCATTTGAAAAAGATCCTGCTCTCAGACCCCTCTTGCAGTACATCAGGAGTGCTGATCACCATGGCTCCTTTTCTTTGGCCTGTTATGTGCCTGATTATATTTGTCAGTGTTCCTGTGTACTAGACAAAGCCCTACTCCCGCCCCCATCCTCCTTTTCCATGTAGCAGAGAGTGCCTACTCCATAACACTCTCCATAACACTCATTCCCTGCACTCCTAGCATTCTGAAAGGCCAAGGTGGGTGGATACTTTCAGCTCAGGAGTTCAAGGCCAGCCTGAGTAAGAGCAAGACCCTGTCTCTATGGAAAACAGAAACAATTAGCTTGGCATGGTCACAGGTGCCTGTAGTTCCAGCTACTTGGGCTCAAGTGATCCTCCCTCACTTTCCCAAGAGTTTGAAGTTGCTGTGAGCTAGGCTGATGCCATGACACTCTACCCTGGACAACCGAGTGAGACTGTGTCCACAATAAAAAAGAAAAAGAAAATAACTTGATGTTTGGACAGTCAAGGTGCATAATAAGTGCCCAGACCAGGCACCTTGGATGTTACTGTGCTAAAACTCCACATGGCTTGTCCCATTTGACTAAGATCTTACTCTCAGACCCCTCTTGCAGTACCAGCAGGGGGCGCTGATCACCGCTGTCCCTCTCCTTGGCCTGTTATGTGGGTGACTGTATTTGTTGGGGTTCCTGTGTCCTAGACAGATCAAGGTGCAAAATTGTAAGCGAGCACAGCATGTGCTTTAGACAATATACATAACTGCACATGATGCATCTCATTTGAATGAGCTTCTACTGTTGGGCCTTTTTTTCAGCACAGCAGGGGTGTTGATCAATAAGACCTCTTTTCTTGGCCTATGTTCTAGATAAGGACTCCTCCCCCCACTCCCTTTTCTTGAGCAGAGTACCCACTAATTTAACATGTTTATATTTGGCTGGACTCGTTGGCTCACACCTGTAATCCCAGCACTCAGAGAGGATGAGGCAGGTGGATCGCCTGAGCTCACAACAACCCCAGCTAGAGTGAGACCCAGTCTCTAAAAAATAGCCAGTCATGGTTGGCGCCTGTGGCTCAGTGAGTAGGGAGCCAGCCCCATATACTGAGGGTGGTGGGTTTGAACCTGGCCCTGGCCAAACTGCAACAAAAAATATCTGGCCGTCGTGGCAGGCACTTGTAGTCCCAGCTACTTGGGAGATTGAGGCAAGAGAATCGCTTGAGCCAAAGAGTCTGAGGTTGCTGTGAGCTATGAAGCCAGAGCTCTCTACCGAGGGTGACAAAGTAAGACACTTTCTCAAAAAAAAAAAAATTCTTATATTTGTGCAAACTATGTGCTTTTGATGACAACCACCATGTCTCTTGGACATTAATTGCAACATGGCTCACCCTATTTAGCCAAGGTCCTATCCTATCTCCCTCCATTTGCAGTTAACCAGGGTTGCTGACCCCTAAATTTCCATTTCTTGGGCTGTTAATATGCATAATTGCATTTGCCTGGGATCTTGTGCACTGGACAGGGATACCTCACTTCTGACTGCCTGGCATGGGTCGGGAACCTGTGGGCCTTCTGATTTCAAGATTACTCTTTTTTTAAGCACCAAAGGAGGCAAGAAGAACTTCATATTTCTCTGCACCCCTTTTAATAAAAGGATTTTTTTCTGTAAAACTTGGGTTTAGTTAAAAGGCTGTACTTAAGGACCACAGGTTCCCCACCCTAAGACCCTTACATTAGGACATTTATTGGGCATAATTGCAGTTGTTCACACCCCATCACTTTCAGAACAATTGTGCCTCCTTTGCATTACTGCAAGGGATACTGTTGTCCTCCAAGTCCCTTGTAGTGGACTGCTAACATACATAATTGAAATTTTTTTTTGTCTTCATTGGCAGACTGAGGTCTTTCCCCTTAACCTTTCATTTGCAGTACAGCAGGGTGTGCTGATCAGCCAAGGCCCTTTTATTTTTACTGTTAATATATGTGCAATTGTATTAGCTCCTGTTTTGTGCACTAGATAAGGATTCTACCTACTTTCTTAGCATTTTCAGTAGGTAGTATCCACTAATCTTTCACATGGATCGTTCACATGAACAAACAGGATTTTCTAAGCATGTTCTAGACCAGAACCCTTCCTGAGCACTCTTTGCTTTAGAGCAGGGAGATACTATTTACCTAGTGCCCCTTCTGGACTTAGATGTGCATTAATGCAATTTTCCATTTCTTCTTTTGGACCAGGATTTTATCTCCTCATACTCCCTTTGGGTTAGGGGCATGTTAACTACGAATGAGCCCTTCTCTGTTAAATACTAATGTGCATAATTGTATTTGTTTGTGGACCTGTATAGTAGAAAAGGACCCTATGGTCCTACCACTACCTTTTTGATTACTGCTGAGGAATGCTAACTATTCATAACCTCAGTTTATGGACAATTAATATGTAACAATAGCAGTTATCAAGAGTACTGATCATTGGCTCGGCGCCTGTGGCTCAATCGGCTAAGGCACCAGTCACGTACACCTAAGGTGGCGGGTTCGAATCCCCAACCTGGGCCCGCCAAACAACAATGATGGCTGCAACCCAAAAATGGCCGGGCGTTGTGGCGGGCGCCTGTGGTCCCAGCTACTTGGGAGGCGGAGGCAGGAGACTGCTTGAGCCCAGGAGTTGGATGTTTGCTATGAGCTGTGATGCCATGGCACTCTACCCAGGGGGATAGCTTGAGGCTCTGTCTCAAAAAAAAAGAAAAAAAAAAAAAGAGTACTGATCATTAGATAGAACTCTTGCATCCTCTTTGCATACATCGGGGATACCGATCAAGTAAAGCCTCTTGGACTGGTAATGTGAATATTTTTGCGATTATACATGCCCCTTTCTGTTAAATTGAAATACTATGCCCTCACACCCCCTTTGCATTATTGTAGAGGCTGCTTAATACTCCAAACTTCCGGGACTGTTAATGGAAACAATGGCAATTATCAGTAGTTTCTTTCCCTAAAACGTTCCTGGGACTATTAATAAATGCAATGGCAGTTATCAGTGATTTTTCTCTTCCCTCGCCTTGTTAAGCAACCCTCCAAACCCCCAGTTTTCCATGACGTGACAAAGTATAAATATCACAAGGCACTTACCCACCCAACAGGGGCCCATAGTCCCACTACTTTTATATTACTCCCATGTATAAAATTTCAGATAGCCATAGCCTCACCATTCATACAAGGTCTCTCCTTTCCCGGCCCCCTGTTTGCCCCGACCCCTTATTAATCACGATCACAGATGTCCACTCACGATCACAGATGTCCACTTGTCCAGCCAGTAGATAAAGATCGTGCTTCCTCTCTCTGAACTTATCTCCAGTCCGGCCTCTTTGCTGCATAAAGTCGAATGACGAAAGCAACTTTCTCTTGGGCTTAAAAAGTTAACAACTCCGGACATCATTGGTTTACTCAAATTTTTGATTGCTGTAACGCCTTTCCTTGGCCCCACCCACTACCAACCCCCAAAGGAAATATCCTTTTCATTGCTTCTAAGTAGTGCTGAATACCCAAGGGGTTATCGCTATTGTTAAGGAACATAGTACCGATTATCCCCATTTTTCAGCCCATCAATCCAAATCTCCCTACCACTTCAGTGTCACTGTGCAAGTGTTGACTATCAAAAGCAGGCCTGGACTAGGTGGGTCAGCTTAGCTGTTTTTTCTTTCATTTGTTGATGACTCAATTTGAATTTGTTACTGCTTTGCTATGTAGAATAACTGCTGTGCTATGCAAAATACTGAAGGCAAGTCAGGCCCATGGAGGTGTATGGCTGCTCTTGGTGTGTTTCATATATAGTTTCAACTTGTCTCTTTGGCAAGGAAGGTTAATAGATTTTCTGCATTTTTCCAGATATTGCCTGATTTAAAAACTATCTGCTCTTCATCTTTATATATTGCTATGGTATAGTGATGGTTAAATATAAGTAGAAAAGCTGCTTTTTGTTTTTGTTGATTTAAAAAAAATTTTTTTTAAACAGCCATCTTTAAAAAAAAAAGGCATCGGCTTGGCGCCTGTGGCTCAATCGGCTAAGGCGCCAGCCACGTACACCTAAGGTGGTGGGTTCAAATCCCCAGACCGGGCCCGCCAAACAACAATGATGGCTGCAACCAAAAAATGGCCGGGCGTTGTGGC
>CAUYQV010060530.1:0-72871 GCA_963574575.1 Galagoides demidoff
CCCAGCTACTTGGGAGGCGGAGGCAGGAGACTCGCTTGAGCCCAGGAGTTGGAGGTTGCTATGAGCTGTGATGCCATGGCACTCTACCCAGGGGGATAGCTTGAGGCTCCGTCTCAAAAAAAAAAAAAAAAAAAAAGAGAATGGCTCGTATTAAGAAGTACCTAACCAACAGATGTGGGATGGATGTGGAGAGAAAGGACTCTTACACACTGTTGGTGGGACTGCAAACTAGTACAACCTTTATGGAAAACTGTACTGAGATACCTCAAAGAATTAAAAATAGAGCTACCATTTCATCCAGCAAGCCTATTTCTGGGTCCATACCCCAAGAAAAAAATGTTCATTTTATAAAAAGAACACCTGCACATGAAAGTTTATAACAGCACAATTCACAATTGCAAAGATGTAAAAACAACCCGAGTGCCCACTGACACATGAATGGATGAATAAGATGTGGTAAATGCACACTGTGGAGTATGACTCAGCCATAGAGAAACAGCAAATTAGCATCTTTTGTGACAACCTGGATGGATATGGAGGCCACTCTTCTAAGTGAAGCATCTCAGGAATGAGAGATAAGCACATGTACTCAATACCCGGGTGGAACTCACTGATGAACACTGAAGACACCTAGGAAAGTAAATCTTAAAGAAAATTCAGGAGGTGGAGAAGATGGGTAAATTGATACTTGTTGGGTACCATGCACACTGTGGGGGTGGGGAGTACGCTTATAACCTTGACTCAATTTGTACAAAAAAAAAAAAACAGAGTATGTAAACAAAACATGTGTGCCCACTCATATTCTGAAATAAAAAAAGTAAAAAGGAAACACTGGCATATTTTTTAATAACAAATAGTCAATAGTTTCTACCTAATAGAAAAACTGCATCACAGATGGATACGCAGATAGACAGATATAGATAGAGACAGATTTTCCAGCAAGCGGGGCTGGTTTGTCTAACACCTCTTTAAAGGGTGTACCTCACCCCTATGTGTAGTGGGTGAGGTACACCCACTACATCCAGACAGACAGCCTCTGTCTAAGAGATTTTTGAGCTACTTAAAGAATAATCCTAATACCTGGCTGGTTTTGGGAAGAGCCAATGGATATAAACAAACAGGCTTGTCAGCATTTGGGAGGAAGCAGCTAAGTGAATTTGCTAAACCCATAAAACAGCTAAATCTTTGCTTAAGACTTGCTCATGCCATTAATTAAACATTTTATTGTGTGGCTAGGGAAAAAAAGGAAAAGAAAAAGAAACACCTTCCATTATGTGAACGTGTCTATAAATAATGAATGGATTATCCAATTTTAGCTCAATGTCAACAAATCTGCTCAGATCCCGCAGAAATGCAGTGCCCTTTTTACTGCCTATCATTAAAAGTAAAGGGCTTTGACACTTCCCTGAAGGAGTCAAGTGAGAAAAGAAACCTAGGGCTAGAAAAGTTTGGGAGGCAAACCACTGAAGCATCTTCCCACATCTGAAAAGTCTACGTTTGTTTCCCCTGGGTTCCAGATATGGAGCAAGACTGTGCACTATTATTGAAGTGTGTCTGTAGACTGTCTTATGCATCATATAAGGTATATGAGTAAGTTTTTTAAGGACAGAACCTGGGTTCGGTAGCTCTCAGTTATATGCCCCATTACTTATTATCACTGCTTCTGATTGCCCAAGTCTCTCTTGACAGATGCATAGTAACAATTCTAACAACTAGCAAGTATTTATATTTACTGTGTACCATGCATTGTGCTGAGCACTTAAAATGCTTTGCCTTGTTTTCGCAGCAAAACTAAAAGTTAGGCAGGATCATCACGCCCTTTTAACAACCCATAAGCAACTACTGCTTTATAAACTTGTACCAATTAAGGTAATGCCTGCACCTCAGAGGCTGACTCAGGATCCACAAACAGCCTTATCTGACTCAGGACGTCTCTATGTTTTGCTTCCATTTACAATAAAAAGTCAGTAAGGATTTCTGCCACCTTACATCCACCTCAGCTGCCCATTCCTCCCCACTCTCAGCTCTTACTTGAATCAGTTCTCCCAGTCTCCCTCAACTTTCTCTTTTCTAGAATCCAGAATGAACATCCTGTTTATACATTAAAGTTCCGGAAAATGCCTATAAAAAGATAGTCTTAGGCTATCAGATCAACAAGTCTATACGACAGGAGTCCCCTATACACCCCAAGGGGGTGCCTGAAGTTGAGGATAGTACCAAACCTATGGATGCTATGATTTTTCCTATAAGGAACTGGGCAAGTGGCATATACAGGGTGGATATGCTAGATCCATCCCAAGCAGGACAGAGCAGGACAACATAGGATTTCTTTCATCAGACTACTCAGAATAGTGTGCAATTTAAAACTTGTGAATTATTTATTTCTGTAATTTTCCATTTAATATTTTCAGACAGCAATTGACTACTGAATCCTCAGAAAGTAAAACTCTAAATAAGGGCAGGGAAACTATTCTGCTAATGTCTGTTAGCTAATGTAGCTAATGCAGCAAGATGGTACCAAGAAGTTTCTTAAGGAAAACTTTCTAGATTTCTAGGTCCTCACTGATGACATTTCTACTCATTTAGGAATTCTTTTGGGTAGCAAGGTGCATTGTTTAATCCTCATTAATCCTTAATGGGAATGATTTAATGCAGTACCACAATTCCACTTCCTTCTTTAAATCTGCATAGTTTTAACTCAGGCACATAATAGTATTATTATTAAAATGCTAGTATGTTTTTAGTGGAATCTAACATTTTCATGAATGCTTACTACACACCAGTGAGCACTTTACATGAATTAAATTATCTAATCCTTTTAATAACTGTATAAAGTGGATCCCATTATCTTTTTTAATGTATAGTTAACTAAGTGAGACATAGAAACAGGGCCAGGCTGTAGTACATGCTGCAGTGAATACTTTCAGAAATGAGATATTCATTCTCTTGGTGTTGAGAGTATTGGTGACTGACAGCTCACAGCTGAGTTCTTCTCCAAGCATTATCCTCTGTAGAGAAGTCACCTATCCCAAAGCCATAGCCCTTCCTGAGTCTGGCCCCCACACCCTCCCAGATGCAAGGGTGAAGATTCATCCCAGCTCCAGAGCTTTCAGGGAGATTGGCAAAGACTTTTGTTACAAATGCATCATAACACCACTCCTCTTTCTGCCCAATCCTCCTACCTTCACACCATCGGTACTGTTCCTAGGGGTACTCTCCAGGTAACTTCCTGTTGTTAAATCTCCTTCCTAAAGCCTATTTTTGGAAAGTAAATCTAAGACAGTCACTACCAGGAGTGGTCCACTAAAGAACACTCCAATATGGGCTTTAGAGTAAGTTTATCCATACCCTGTGTCAGTATAAAGTCCTGATGTTAGGTGAAGCAGTAATAAACCCTATCATGCTATAGTTGTGCCACTATTACACTTCCAAAGTAATGAACTTGGACTGGAAACTTATGGAAGGAATTGGTAGCAGGGGCAACATGAAAGGAACTGGTAAATGCCAATTTTAATGAGAAGGTAATGGGAAGGATTTTGCTCAGTGCCAGTGACATATTGGAAAAAGACAAAGAGAGGCTAAGAGTGATTAATCACCAAATGAAAACAACTTTGAAAATCAAAGGTCCCATTAGCAGCCAATAAGGAAAATCTTCCTATCAGAGCCTGAGGCAAGAAAAGTTTAACTTCAGGTCAGTATTTAAATTTTAAGAGTAGTACACATATAATGCCAGAAAAGCTGAGTTTTCAGCTTTAGCACCGTCTTCTGTGAAAAGGTAAGAAACTCACATGGAAAGGAGTGGAACTTTGAGACATGGCATCAAGACATCTAGGTCCATGCAGTCAAAAATCTTGAAATCTAGACCCCTTTGAACTCTCTTGCCTTGCAGAAGTAGACAGCTGCTCCCTCTTAGGGGCTGTCCTCTTGTTGGAAGAAACCTTAGAGGCTACTATCTCCACCACTCTTCCTTGTCATAAGACAAAAAAATAGGGTCAAATCCATATAATATGACCAGGAAAGTGGTGAGTCTTGTGAGGGAGAAAAGCGACTATATTCTAAAGAAGCCACAGAATAGAGCCAACACATAGGGCAAGACTCCAGGAGAATATGTATGGAACTGGGTTCTGAGGGTACTGAATCAATGGAGACAAAGCATAGAGTGGGTCAGTAGAGAATTTACTGATGTATGAGCACTCTCCTGTGATGTGGAATGTAATACCTGGTAAACATACCAAAAGATGGTGCTGACATGTATTATGAATGACTACCAGAAGCATTCAGAAAGTAATGTAGAAATTCTATGCTTACTGGGTATAAAATCAAAACATATAGAGAAATAGCATGTTATGATGAATATATATGTAGGTCTAGAATATACACCAGCTGAGATGTCCAGCAGGAAGGTCCCAAGAGCACTCCATTTACCAAAGTGATAAGAAATGTGCTGGGGAGAGGATCATTGGCATCATTGAAAAGCTCAATGGTGGTTGTCCTTTGTAGGGAGAGACGACAGTGAAACTGTCACAGTTGGACTTCAGGATGGTAATAAAGATAACAGAAAACATTAAAAAATAGAGGCCAGTTGGCAGAACCTTCATCAAAAGCAAGATGAACATAATTATCATAATGAGTGTATCATCTGATTAAGCTGCTACAAGAATACAATAGGCTGGGTCCTTAAGCAATAGAAATTTATTGTTTCACAGTTCTTGGGATTGAGATATTGGAAGATCCAAGATTAAGGAGAGAGAAGAGTTGTTTTCTAGTGAGGTCTCTCTGCCTGGTTTACAAACAGCCACCTTCTTCCTGTGTCCCCAACAAGTTTTATCCTCTGTTGGTGCAAGCAGGGTGAGAGAGAAAGAGAACTCTATTTTCTCTTCCTCTCCTTATAAGGACACCAGTCTTATCAGATTACAGCCCTAGACTTATAACCTTAATTATCTTAGTAAAGGCGCTATCTTCAGGTACAGTCACACTGGGGGCTAAGGCTTCAGGAGAAGAATTTGGGGAATATAATTTAGCCCATTGATGAACATCTTTGCTGGAGTGTAATGGTCTGACCTCCAGAAAGCTGTGGAAAGAGCTGATAGTGCATGGTTTCTGGGTGAGAAGATGACACATTTCATACTTGAAAATACCGTTCTGATCTGTTTTCCAGGTAATACAAAAGAATATCAGATTTGACTGGGATCCATAATTTTAAAAGGCTTAACAAAAGGTTAAGGCTATGGTATAAACAGTCTTCCATTTGGGCCATAAATTTGGAAATCCTATTGTATAAAAATATCTATGGTCAGAAATGATATATTACACTCTTCATGTAGTTATAACCAAATACTATAGACTGAGCAATTTATAAACAGCAGTAATTTTCTTCTCATTGTTATGAAGGCTGGGAAGTATGGGCTATAGAGTTAGCTTATTTAGTGTCTGATGAAGACCTCTTTCTCATAGATGGCACCTTCTCAGTGTCTTTACATGGTAGAGGGAATAATGCATCTCCCCTCAACCTCTACAAGGAGACTGAATCCTACTTGGGAGGGCAGGATCCTCATGATTTAATCACTTCCCCAAATTCCTCATCTCTTAATATTTTCACATTAGGTATTAGGTGATAAAAATTTGGGGGAGATACAGAACTTTGAGGTTCTGGAGCAAGGCCATATTATCTGTAGTAGAAAATTATACATTTGAAAAGTAGCTCCTTTTGTGTTAATGGGCCCTAATAGCTATAGAGATTCTGACAAATGGGCTTGAAATAACTGTGTGTCCATAATTATTATCATGAATTGGGTTCAGTCAGATAGGCCACGTCATTCTATCTTCATGACACATAAGTGATATGTCTAGGAGATGAAACAAATCATACCAAAAAGGTGGTTCAGATCCCATATCTACCACTGTTAATGAGTTCGTCTGCTTAGTCCACTCCTATTATCACTTATAACCAGAAGAAGAAGAAAGCCAAAATTGTGTTCATAAGAGGTCTCTCCTTTTATGTGGTAAAAGCCAAAAACTGACTATCAGCCTACTACAGCCACAGTGGACAATGATCCCAAAAGTCATCAGGCCAAGATAAAATACTTCCAGTGGGCAATGCTTTTGCAAGTGCACCTGATTATTTTCTTTGTGTGAATAAAGAAGTGGTCTAGGGGAAAAACATTTACAGACCCATGGACAAGGGCATATTATTTGGCTACTTGCTCAGGACTTTGCAGATAAAGGACCAGAAGAAGAAAAACAATGAATCCAACTAAGAGTAATGTCGTGTACCTATGAGAGCAGACATGACATGGGAAGACCTCAATATCACTTATTAATGCCAACATCAACTGGAAGGCATCCGTGACAGCAGGTACACCAAGCAATCCAAGAAGACAGAATGACTTGGCCAATTGATCTCAAACAGTTGCTATAACTGGTTGTTCCAGGGATGTTCCAAAGAGGCTAGGAGAAAAGGGAAGGGTAAATGGTTATTATCAGCTGCCTGAGCTAGCACAGCTGTTACACACAGGGACAGGGAAGAATATATTTAGTATCCAGCTCATCTGTTGGAGGGTCTCTGGCTAATTTTCACATAAACATGCAAGAACAGTGGCCATGGTCTGAGAAAAGCAGGATGACCGGGGACTCATTTCACTCAGGTCTGATGAGGGTATGACTCACCCCACCAAGTAAGCTCCTGACAGCAATGGAAGTACTGAGGGTGTTGAAAATTGAGAACAGTGGCGCAAGAAAGACATGGCGAGTTTCAGTTGTAATTTCATGTTTGGCTGCAAAAAACATGGCAGTAGTTTGTTGCAGAAAACTTTCTAAATTTCCCTAGAAAAAGAGAACAGCAGAATCTTAATGGTGTTTCTTACAAAATACACATGAGACAATTGGATCGGAGTGGCATATTAGTAGACCATAAAGAATATTGTGTGCTCCAACCAGATGCCTCCTTCACTCTTCTTGCTGCTGAAAGTGTTGGCTACTCACATCTGTCAGCTGAGACCTTGGGAATTCAGTTGAACAGAAATCATGTAATCCAAAATATGTACCTCGCCAGAAACAGCCTTCATCAAATGACTGGTCAGTATAGGGAAAGAGAACCAGACATACTTATTTCATGGGACAGTTCTAATAGGTCATCTTAACCCCAGAGCAACCCATGGAACCCTTTTTGGTACCTACATCATATGAATTCAGCTACTCCTTCAGTCTTGTTCTAGTCCCTCAGTGCTCTAAAGATTTTGCTTCAAAAGTATTCTGTGCAGTCATATCTTTGTATCAGAGTTGGATTCTTAGGAAATCTATCTAAAATAGTGGCAGAGGAACAAATACAACCCAGACAATCTAAATTCAGAGCTTCCTGAGAAGCCAAGCTAAATCTCTTCATTCTCTATTTTCCCTTATATTTTGACCACAAGCCACTCTTATGACATTCCTTTGGTGTTTAATGGTGTACTAGATGTGATTTCTTTTCTTTTGGCCCTGTCTGCAGGTTGCACTGACTTACAAAACCTGCACTGCAAAACATTTAACCAGGGCCAAGTGGTCCACCTCCCAGCTGAGCCCCAGAGCTCACTGCAGAGCCTGTGTATCTTGGCAGCAGGTACTACATCTCCCTCTGGCTGACTAGTCTGACAAGATCACTTTGAGGTTTGAGCAAACAATTGTAGTCAGATTCTTGCAATTGTATTGTCACCACTAGACAGTACTGCAGGGGGTACTTCTGTATGCTGGTGATAAGTTACAGGCTCTTTGCATGTAAATGAAGGGCACCTGCTCACCTTTGACAATGAGGATGTACAAATATTTGAGAGCTGAAGAAGTCCTTCTTCATCAGGGGCTTGGGCTATTCTGGTGGCTTTGAGAATAGGATAGTGGAAAACTGAGAGAGAGTTTGAGGTCAAAAGGACTGATTCCATCTCTACCCTCTTCCCATGAGGTCTTGAGCAAGTGGTTTTGTCTCTCTGTGACTCACTCTGGGAGGAGCACGTGGGGCTGTTCAGATTGCTCATGCCTACCTTGGCAGTGCCCTATTCTTCAGTTCTTTGAAGAAGACTGTGAAGACCCTTTCCGTGCAGGGCAAACACTTTCTCTTATCTGTTCTAAAGGAAACAAAAACAACTGATACTAGTCAGCATGCAGACTTCTCTAGACTCCAGGGTCTCCAAGAGTCTGTGGGCTATTGTGCATGTGGAGCCAGTGATGATCCAGAGAAGAGGACAGCAGAGGGTCTGTGCCAGGCGCTTCTGTGTCTGGAGCGTTGGTTAGAAGAGACAGCTTAGAAGAGTCAGTAGGAGGTCCCTTGTGTAAAAGGGGGAACTGGGACATGTGTGCTTATATGCACACATGAGTGCGTGTATGGGAGAAGGGACCAGGAGTTTATGAGAGTTACCCATCAGCCATTCTGAAATCCACAATTATTTGCCTCCAAAGTATTTCATCCTAACGCATATTTATATATTCTCTGGTTCTACTTATCTAGGCTTTTTCTAAGGAGTTGAGGGAAGCAAAACTAAATCCTTTAGGATCCAGGCTCTATACATTGTTTTTGTTTTTTTTCTATGAGATCTCTCTCTCACTCTCTCGTGCCCTCACCCCCTTTCTCTTTCAACTAAAACTTTCTGGGTGTTAATATTTTATAACATAAAACATTTGCTTTTTTCTCCTCTGCTTGCCCACCAGTCCTCTGCTGTCCATTTGGTTTCCCGAGGAGAGATGTACGCTAAGAGATGGGCTGTTATATAGGGGTCCCTATTTCTGATTTTTCCAACCCATTCAATCACAAGAGTCCTTGAAATTCTCAGACTGTAGGTTTGTGACAGTTTACCACAGAAGCCACGAACATTTCAGTTATTAAATACCAGAAAAAAAGGGTATAAGTAGGCAAGTTATTTCATCACATATTATAATAAATACATCTGGTTGATATATAATTAAGAGGAGTATTTGTCTACAAGAGATTCAATCCCAACTCCTTTCCACCTGCTTTTCCCACCTACTAAAATACATAGGCCTCCTCCTTTATCCTGTTCTTTCCCTTGCTCTAAAATTAAATACTAGTCTGAAACGATGCTCTAATTAACTAGAGCTCAAACGTTAATAAACTATTAAGTCAGGAATACATTTCTCTTACTTCTCCTTGCTTAGGGGCATAATGCAATTACCAACTTACTGGAGCTAATGGGGGATTCTTCCCATGAGGAAGCGATGTAATGAAAATTCCTAGCTAGAAGAGTTTCTTTGCAAGATGGAAATTAGCAAGTGTCTTATCACAGCTACGTGTACAGAGCCTTATCCTCACAGACGCACTGAGTATCCCTACATAACCCCCGTATGGTGCTGAGGTCTAAGTGACAGGAAGAGACATTCCTAAAAGTCAAAGTCAGATCTGCTTGGCCCCAAATCCTATGGTCTCTTTCGAAATTTCAGTCTTCCCACTAGCTTTTAAACTCACTTCAAACAGAGTCCGTGGATACTTTTTGCCCTCTGTTTTGTCTCTAGAGCCAAACTCTGTGCCCAACACCAAGGAGATCTATTCAATGAGTGAATGAATGCTTCCTCACATGAGCGGCATCTCCGGAGGGGGACGCAGTGGCCTCCTGTTGTGAGAGACCCACCATAACTAACAGCAGTGAACACACAACAAAGAAACGCTGCTCTGAGCCTGGATTAAACTTTAAAGTTATCTAATCCTATCTATTTCATATTTCAGGTTAGGAAGCTAGACCACAGAGAGGCAAACCACTTGTCTGAAGCCTCACAACTCATTAGCGTCAGGAACAGGATTGACTCCAGGGTGTGGGATGCTTTCAGAGAAGTTTTCTTGTGGCTATTGAAGATGATGAAATAATAGACAACATTCAACAAAAGTCATAGTAGTTGGAGTGACACCCCAGATATTAATCAACCCTGTATCAAAGGCACTCCCAATAGAATAAATGCTGGATGCTGGTCAGTGTGTAATACTGCCATGCTGCTGTTCATATTAAGAAAAGAAATACTAGCCTCACATTATAAGGGATGAGCCTATAATCCATTCAGTTCATATCCTCCTACCCTTTTTGCTTGGGTGGGTAGTTTACCTCTAATGTTTCCAGAATTTATTAGTTTCCACTCACCCCCACCCCCACCATCCTCTTCTCTCATGTAATCAGTGGAAATGCTGTAAGTAAATATTGCAGAGAAGGAAGAAAGGTCATTTCATGTGCCTCTTCAGAGGCCTATTGCACATGGAGAGGCCAATGTTTACTTTTAACCAAGCTATGAGGGACAGGAAACCTCCTGGAAGTGCTGTGGGAAAAAAGGCAAGCAAGACGAAGTCCATTGGTAGACTCTGGCTATTGCTGACTACCTCAGCTCCCCCGCATCAGGGAAAAGAAAATGTATGGGCACAAAATGCTGAGAAGCCAAGGATGACTCTAATATCTTGGCTCTTTTCTAATAGACTGACAAGGTGGCATCCCTCACTGGGGACCACAGTGATTTTTAAATTTAGTATTAATATTAAATTTAGATCATTGTTTTCAAAACATGCTATATGGAAAATATCAAATTTTTTTTGTGTGAAAAGTAATAGTCAAATCAGTGAGTTAAGCAGATTGTAAGGCAGATAAAATTAAATCAGTCCCTGGCTAGTTTATTCTGACTCGCTTCTCACAGTCCTCCCGGGTGTGTACGGGAGAGAGAAGCCAGTCCCATCCTGACCCAACCAAGGGTGAACTTCAGAAATGAGCCTTGCTGTGTTCATGAATAGACCTCATGGCAGGAGCAGTGTGTAGATAGCTACACAGCTAAATAAATAAACTCTCCAAACACCCTATAGGGAAGTTGTTTCAAGGCTTTTGCATTATTAAAGTGGAAAATCTCACCAATCAAGAAAGAAGTTAAATAAACAGCAAATATCTAATTCCTTTATTGTGTGGCATGAATATATATATTTGCATTAGTTTAACCAGAGGAAGCTGGTTGGCTAGCTTGTATTATATGTTCAGAAGAAAGCAGAAGAACATTCATCATTAAAATGCAATAAAAGAAAAAAAGAAACTCTGCTCTCTAACTAATGGTGGATAAATTTTCAAAATGTTTTCAGTGTCTGAATGAAGATTCTGTCAACACATATGAGGTAACCTTTGGTATAATTCTTAGGAGAGTTTGGGGCCAAATATGGCTGGCTACTCTTCCATCACCAAAGTTAGGAGCCAGTTTAGCAATGACTCCATGAAGTCTTTACTGAATTGATGCCTCACATTTCAAGAGTTCTGTCTTCATTTTTCTTTTTCCTGATGTATTTATTATATACAAATACATAACAAGTCCTTCCTTGAATAGATTTTTAAATACAGATTGGTTGACTAAATTATAAAGAAACTTTCTTTCAGAAGGAATGCAATCCCAAGCCAACATTCTCATGAATTGGAATAATAGAAGTCTAGAATCGAAGCTCTGGAAGTATTAAAGAAAAACTTCAGACTTAAAATTTAATTAAATCTTATTAAATTTATCAGAGCTTATTTCAGCAAATAATGAATCAGGAGAGGTTCAGAGAACTTCAACCTGCAGTATTTACAGAATGAAGAGGATGTGACCTATAGAACTGGCTTGATTGGTTACAGCCTAGAACTTGCCTAATTTGGACACATCTGAGCAGTTTACAAACTACGATTGCTTGGAAACTCAGTTGCCGTGATTGGCCAAGACTTGGTTACTTGTTATGAGAATATATTTCTCAAGAAAGGCTGTGTTCTGTTTAGATTTTCTGTTAGATTACAGTTTCCTATGTATAAAGTATAAAGACGGTTTTGGCCAATATACCTTAACTTAACAGGAGAAACTCAGTAATCACATACGCCACCTCTTCTTCAAAGAAGGAATCATCTTTTCAGAAACTTCCAGGTTACCCAGAGCTTTCCTTTGCTTCAGTCTCTTTTGTGGCCAGAACGCAATTGATCCCTTATTCCTGTGGATCGCAACCCCTTTGTAACAATGAAAATATATCCTGCATGTCAGATATTTATATTACGATTCATTACAGTAGCAAAATTACAGTTATAAAGTAGCAACGAAAATAATTTTATGGTTGGGGGTCACCACATTAAAAGGTCACAGCATTAGGAGGCATTAGGAAGGTTGAGAACCATGGCCTTATTCAGACCATTAAAAAAAATGCAGTAAAATACATACAGCATAGATTTTACCATTGCAATCATTCTGAAGCATAAAATTCATTGTCACTAAATACAGCCACAATGTTGTGCAATCATCACCATTATCTAGTTCCACAACTTTTTTTATCACCTCAATTCAATTAATTTTCAACGTAGAACCTCTATGGTTTTTTCTTTCTCAAGATGTTTAATTGCTAATCATTAAGGATCAGAGACTATCAATAAAAACAATGAGGCCAAGTAGGAGCAGACACTTATTCAGAAAGGATTTACTGACTACCTCGTATAGATAGCTCCACCATGAATATGAAACAGGGTTGGAAAGGAGGACCCTAACCTCCAGTCTTAGTTTATTCAGCTATTACCTGTATGTGTACCTACCTCAGCCTACACCATGCTGATGTTGGATAACGCACATAAATAAACTGGCCTCAGGTCCGCTGTGAGGATCAGATGTGATAACGTGCCAACCCACTATGAGAAGCATGAATTGTGATGCAAACGCAAGCCTAAAAGAGTGAAAGCTGTTTTGAAAAACTAACAATCTCATTTGTGGTCCTCCGAGAGAACCACATCCAGGAGGTGATTAACAGACATGCATAATATCGGTTTGCTAATGAATTATCACTAATGAGAAGTCAGATAATTAAATGGCTTGTTAGCATCATTGCAGAGCTGGCTTTAAACTGGAATCTAAGATGTGTATCAAAACCTAATGTCTCTACTTCTATTATTTTTCTTAATCTTCCTTTTTACTCCCACAAACATGATTCACATCTTCAACCACATAGGATCTTATGTCTTTGTTAAATGTCTATCTGTGAGAACGAAGGAAGGAATGTGTGAGTGTGAAAATAAATTAACTCTATGCTGTAAGTTGATGAATTTGTGATGGAAGCAATGAACAGTACATGGTGTGTTGAAGTTTTCAATAATTTCTATGGAGAAGAGTCATTGGCCCATTAAATTGGGAGAAGAGAGAAAACATCATTTTCCTTTTTATTCCACAGTTAGAAATTGGGGGGTGGCGGGGGGACTTGTTCTACATGAAGCTAGTCTGTGTGATGCCAACCTGCCCCAAAGATTAGCTCTTTATCTCCATTCCGCCAACCCGAGGCAGAAGGGAAGTTTACTTTTACAAAGAACTCCTTGCTCCCTCTGCTGGCCACAAGGAGTACACCACACACAGTGGAAGCCTCTGTCATTCTCAGCGGTATGAAAATGGGAATCACGCAGGGCCTTCAGGACTTAACATCTATTTGGTTCAGAGTAAGTGAAGAGTCTTTTACCAGCTGCAACAAAATAATAGCAGAAAGCAATAATTAACATAAAACTAATAATGACTGCCATGCGCGGTGGCTCATGACTGTAATACTAGCACTGTCGGAGGCCCAGGTGGGCAGATCGCCTGAGCTCACCAGTTGGAGACCAGCCTGAGCCAGAGCTAGACCTGTCTCTTAAGCGTTGTGGTGGCACCTGTAGTCCCAGAGAATCGGGAGGCTGAAGCAAGAGAATGGCTTAAGCCCAAGAATTTAAGGTTGCTGCGAGCTATGATGTCACAGTACTTTACTGAGGGTGACAAAGTGAGACATTGTCTAAAAAAAAAAAAAAATTGTAAAATCGAGTGTGTTCCAAGTGTGATTTTTAGCACTTTACATCACTTTCCCATTGAGGAGTTTTCTCTGTGGCTAGTTACAAACAGAATACGATAATTTGGGATGGGGTAGAAATAGTAGTGGAGCCATTATCCAGGCACATAACAAAAAACAAATCAGAATGTTATGTTTTAGCACTAATTTTAGACCATCACTTTCAAAAGAAAGATTTGATTATAATATTAAAGTAACGATTAACAATTCAGACATATATACATCCTAAAAATCAAATAGGTGTTTCTTATGTTAAAAATCATAGTATAAGTGATAAACTTAGCCCCTTATATAGATTTTTTTTGTTTGTTTGTTTGTTTTAAGAGACTGAGTTTTACTTTATCATCCTCCATAGACTGCTCTGGTGTCACAGCTCACAGCAATCTCCAGCTCTTGGTCTTAGGTGATTCTCTTGCCTCAGCCTCCCTAGTAGCTGGGACTACAGGTCCCCGCCACAACACCCGGCTATTTTTTGTTGCAGTTTGACCCGGGCAGGGTTAGAACCTGCCACCCTCGGTATACGGGGCCAGCACCCTACTCACTGAGCAACAGGCACAGCCTTAATTGGTTTTTTCTTTATTTATTTTACATAGTCAAGGGAGATCTTAAAGACCAGATTTTCAGTTTTAAGTGTGTACGTTGATGTTAAAATTGGTGCTTCAATCAAAATTTACCCAAGTTCTCAAAGCTCACATTGGAAAACTTCCTAGATGGACCTCAGTGAGCAGAAACATTCTGCTGTTGGTATTTTGTTTTCCAAACTTTATGTGTGTGTGCACTTCAAAATGCAAAATGTTTTGGCAGGAGCTACTAGAATCGTGTCAATATAATTTTGATAGAGAAATGTCTTATTTTATAAATATATTTTGAGAAAAGAATATGCAGTTAAGAAGACTGCATGGAACATGAGAAGATAACAGATTTTCTTCAAGCAGATGTGGTTTTGATTCTTCTGAAACATTGAGGATAATTATAATATATAGCACTATTGACTGGAGATATGATGCCTAGCTCAATTCTTGGCACACAGCAGGTGTACAGCCAGGAAAGAGTGATAGATGATGATGAAGGATAGATTAGATAAACAGAAATGCATTGGCATGAGGATTTAACTATAGGCAACTGTGGGAGCTGGTTAACCCATCTCTCTGTAAGTCTGTTGTCTATGAGGCTGATGCTGGAGCTGGAAGTCCACAAGGGGAGCAGGCAGAAGGGGAAGATAGTTATAAACTGGGGGAGAACAAGAATAAACTAGAATCCATAGCATGATCTGGAAGTCAGCAGGGCAAAGTCTAACCTGTGTCAGATCTCACTGGCTGCTGCCTTGGTGGCTGTTCTGCAGAACCTGAGGTCATTTGTCACAAAGATCAGGAGTCCAATAAGCTACAAGAGAATCCAGGGAAAGTTGAAAGTGTTGCACTTTCAGTGTCTGCATCATGCCAGTGAGCACACAGGTAAACAGCGCGGCATGTGAGCCATAAGTGGCTGCTGCCTCACTTCCTCCCACCCAAAAGAATCTCTTTTTTTTTTTCCTCCCCAAAGAATATCTTTTTGGGTCCACCCAAACTAGAATCATATAGAAAAGGGAATATGGAAAGGTAATTCAGCCTAGCCAAGTTGGCATAATAAAAAGCCACCCCTGAAGGAGCCCATTAACTGATAGCACTGGGTATCACAGCAATATTCAGGAGGAACGTCTCGCTTTCAAAACACTTAATTATAGCTAACATGATTTAGCTGTGGAGGTGTCTATCAATGGAGGAGATAAGACTGTTTGTGAGAAAAAAATGAAATATGGCAGGTACAGGTGGCAAATAGATTTAATCTTGACTCTAATACCAATTCATTAAGAGTGCTCGACAGCCAGTTCCAGGCTAAGGATTCTAAGCTGTATTAATTCAACAAACTTTTATTGAGTGTCTACTGTGAGATACTATTGCAAATATTGCAGATATGGCAGTGAGCAAAAATGTCAAAAATAACCTGACTTTCTTCTAGTACAGGAAGATAGTTAATAGGCAGATAAGTAAGAACACTATATGATACAACAAATGCATTTGAGGTCAGAAAAACTAATGCTGTGATCCAGAGATGATGTTTGAAGTAGGGAATGGTTATCATCTCACAAGCATACCTATTTCCATCTGGTTTAGAAGATCAAACACAGGACAGTGATGCTAAGTAGGATTTTCAGAAAAGCTTTGAGACTTTTTTTCCACTTAAATTTAATCTTTCAAATTGCAATTGAAAGATTTTTTTTTATTTCCAGAAGTTTCTTCTCTGATAAATAAATGCTCTCTTCTTGTAGTGCATTGGTCAGACTGGTTGGAAGAAAGGGTCCATGTAGGACAGGTGTGGAACATGTGACCAGGGTAAGCTTGAAGAGAATTGAATATAAGGCCTATTAGATAATACTTTATTAGATAATATTTTGAGTGGTGCAGTATAGATTTTTCCAGAAGCTTATGAAACCAGCAGTGATGAGACCCATGTTGGAGTCCAATCTTCTTTCTCTATGTACAGTTGATTATAAACATAAAAATCAATAAGCAATAAAGTTGATTCTTATTAAAACTAAATTGGAATGATTGATTTTACTCAGGATCATGTAGACTCCAGAAATATTGTAGGCCTCATTATAGAAAGAGAAATATTTACTCTTTAAGTTTTATAGCTTAGGATAAAAAATAACCCAGATGTAATCCAAATATCACTGGAGAGAAGTACAAGGAAATCAAGTCTTTATGTAGCAATTTAGGTAATAATGTGGCCCATAAAGAGGGGGTAATGGACCCTGACTTCTCTGAGGATTTTATTGTCAAAAATAAAGCTCAGACACTGGTAAACTTGGGGATGAGGGAGAGTTATGACCAAAGGTGAATGAGTCCTATAGTCTTTAAAAGAAAATCCACTGGGTTCCTCTCCAGTCCCAGGAAGTTCTACTTTGAGAAGCAAAGGTATTTTTCTGGAGTCAGTAAGTACATCAAGTTGTCTGGTACAGAGGGCTTACATGAGTAGGAGATGTGACTGGATAGATTTTTCAAGTCAGCACAGAACATGTGGATATTGTCTGGGCAGTGTAATTAATATATGGTGCAAAAAGCACTCGCTAATAAAATAACTACTATCATCAACAAAAAAGAAAGCAAAGCATGGCTTGGAATCAGTGATTTGCCAAATAAATAAATAAAAGTCCTCATAGTGGGGTGGGATAACTTGGATAACTTTAAAGAAGTTAAGACTGGCCTAGGTGGAAAGGAAAGGCTAAACACATCGACTAACATAGTCAATTAAAGTTCCAAAGTCCTTGAAGACTGAAATTTTAATTTCTGAATTTTGAAGGTGAATATAAATATTTTAGCAGACTATTTCTATATGTTTGGTAAATCATTTTCCACCTATTACCTTATAATTCAATTAATGATTATAGGTTATACTCTCCAAGCAATCTTTCCCTTCCTACTCTTACACCTGCTATGAAGTCTCAGCCCATTCCATTTTGAGATCAAATTTTTGGCTTTGAACAAAGTCAAGGAAACTTGGACTCCTACAATCCAAATAAACCTAAGACCTCAGATTCTGCATTAGAAGATCATTCATGTCATAGCTATACAGTCTTATTTCTACTGATGCACTCTAGGGTTTATCTGAAATAGTTTCAATGAGACTTTTCCAGTGAGATACATTACATGTACTCTGACCAAGTAGTCATATACTTTATTCCTAGAAAATGTAGCCCAGTGAATTTTCTGATCAGTTTGTAGAAAAGGAAATAGAATTAAAACATGTGGTGCTTGGTGAGAGTCTCCTGATTGGTTACAGAGGACAACTGATGTTTTTACTTGCTGGGTCCCTATTTCCCCTGTGATACCAGCACCTCAGTTTCTCTGTGTTAACACACTATCATTCCTGTCCTTAAGACCAGGTCTGGCCAATTCAAGTACCATGTCCCTGTGGCTACATTATTTGTTCTATAATCAGACATTTGGCTCAAAACCACTCCAGAGATGTTTTCCCAAAAGTTCCAACATGAGGTCCTTGAGCTCTTTCCATTGAGTTGCCAAGAAGGTGATACGTAAGCTTAAATCTACTTCAGCATCCTTGCTTGTCTGAGAGTGAAGTCAATATACAGAAAAACACAGTTGGAAAGAAGAATAAAAACACATTTATGATGATATTGAATGTGAATCAGAATGAAATTTGTGAGCCAATGAATTCTGTTTTTAGTTTAGGATAACCTGGATCATTTTAGCTACAAATAGTAGAAGCCTAATTCATATACATATAAATATCTAATATGTATACATGTAACAAAAATATATTCATATGCATATTGTATATATTTTATATGTATACTTTCTAATATACATAAAATATTCATATCAGAAAATATCATTTTACAAATGGATTAGAATCTTAAAAACATAAAATTGATGTGAAATTATCTAATCTAACTTATAAATGAATATTCCAGACACAAAAATTGTGGGTTTTGATTTATCCAAAGCCTCATAACAACTAATAATTTTTTTTTTTTTTTTGAGACGGAGCCTCAAGCTATCCCCCTGGGTAGAGTGCCATGGCATCATAGCTCATAGCAACCTCCAACTCCTGGGCTCAAGGGAGTCTCCTGCCTCCACCTCCCAAGTAGCTGGGACCACAGGCGCCTGCCATAACGCCCAGCCATTTTTTGGTTGCAGCCATCATTGTTGTTTGGCGGGCCCGGGCTGGGGATTCGAACCCGCCACCTTAGGTGTATGTGGCTGGCACCTTAGCCGATTGAGCCACAGGCACAGAGCCATAACAACTAATATTTTGGCAAAGAATAGGATTTGCTTCTTTGACAGAGCATTTTTCGAAGACTAAAAAATATAACTGGTGCACGTGTGTGTGGTGGATTCTAACATAGATGCCACCCAAACTGTTGGTCTTTAACACTGGTTGTAACTGCAAAGCTAAGATTATGCACCATTTCTAAATGTGTAAACATTTCCTCATAATGAAACTGCTAGCACTGGGCATAGTGGCTCATGCCTGTAGTCCTAGCATTCTGTGAGCCTAAGGTAGGAGGGTCCCTTGAGCTCAGGAGTTTGAGACTAACCTAAACTGAGACCTTATCTCTACTACAAAGAAAAAGTAGACTGAACTTCTAGCAGCTTTGGAGACTGAGAAGGAGGATTTCTTGAGCCGAGGAGTATGAGGTTTCAGCGAACTATGAAGATGCTTCTGCCCTCCAGACCACACGACGGAGTGGAGACTTTGTCTCAAAAAAAACCCCCAAACTTTTCACATTTCTTTCAGAATGTCTTTAAAATTATAAAGCATTTAATAGCTCTTTTTCACAGAAGAATAACATAATCTATGTGCATTAGTTCAAACAATAATCATTAAATTAAGTTATTCCTCATATCAACAGACTACTTATAACCAATGAGCTGCCCACAAGTTTCTCAAAATGTCTTAATTCCCACGTATAGTTTGAGTGAATTATCACACTTCATAGCCAAAGATAATTGCATTCATTTGAAAAATGAAAGATACTGTCAAATTGAAGGTCCGAAAAATTTCTACTGTTAAATCTAATCTTTTATGATATATGAGATATTCAAAATCTGGGTAGTAGGATGCAATTAAAAATGTTGAAAGAGAGGATGATTGATTTAATACTTCTATAAAATTTAGGAATCAAATCTAATAATATATATGGTTGGAGTTCACTGGTTATTGATATAATAACTGTGTACTTAATGAATTTCAAATTACCTTCCAACTATGAAGGTAAATGCTTTTCATTACTTTTATCTTTTTAAGTATTTTCAAACCTACAAACAAAAGGTTCAGTATATGCCTGGAACTGTTTCTCCCAATTTTGTAGATTGAAAATGTAAGTGTCATAAATGAAATTTAGGAGCCAATAGACAGTTGGAAAAATAGCTGTGAAAATATGACAAAAATCAAATATTATTGATAAATAATTCATTCTCTTGTGCAATATATAAATAAAAAACACAAATATTCTCATTTTTAAAAGGAAAAAGGGAATTAATAGAAAATATAAGGAAGTACAATGTAGAGTTATTAGAAAAAATGTTCAAATTAACTAGCAATCAAAAATAAGTTCTGATATTCTGTACCACTGTAGGATTAATACAGTTAATGTCATATGTCATATAGTTTCAAATAACTGGAAAAAATACATTGAATATTTCCAACACAAAAAAATAAGAAATGTTTGAGATGATGGACATGTTGATTACCATGATTGGATCATTATAAGTGCATTGTATGCATAAAAAATCACTAGATAACCCATAAATGTGTATAATTGTTATATGTCATTTAAAAATAAATTTAAAAAGTTAAGTTAGAAACGGTCAGTCAGAAAAACAGAGAAACAGTCAGAAAAAAACCCCAAGACATGAAAAGTTAAACAATAATGATACATCATGTTTTTTACACCCAAGTGAACCAAGAAAGTAAAAGGGAGTAATTCATTATAAGGATTCAGGTTTTGGGTGGGATCGACATCAATTTGCCTGCTGTCTTACAAGTATTACTCACAATTTCTGCTCTACTGATGTCAAGGCTAACTCCTCCTCCCTTTCATGGAATTATGGCGACATTACTTAATTATTTTTATTTTCTACTATTATAAGCAACTTGGTTAGGGAAATAAAGCCCTGTGTCCTAAGTCTGCCAACCTCCATCTTAATATGTATGTGTGTGTGTATGTAAACATATATATATACAGATATATGTTATATACATATATATATCTTGAAGTAATAAAACATATGCAATTTATATATTTATATTGTTTTATGTACTATCAATGAAATATTTATTACACATATTATATGTGAAATAGAAATATATTTACCAGTAGAATTTTTTCAGTAATATTTTATGCAGAATAGTGAAGTATAAGGCAAATGCGTAAAACTTTTCTGTTTGTGGAAGGAATGGAGCCCAGAGCCCTACCACCTCGGCCTCCCCCTCACCTGCTGTCACAGTCAGGATAATCCTCCTAGTGGCTGGCTTCCATGGTGGTAAGAAGTAGGGCAATAATGTAGGGAGTAAAGGGGATTAAGAAATGACCTGCATGACACAGAAAGCTGAATTTGCAACACTCCCAATGCCACTTATGCATATAAAATTGACACCAAGTACACTGACTGATGGGTGCTCACACGGGGTCTTCATTACAGTATCAGAGGAGACATCAGTGCATAGCTCCCTCTTAAACTGTAGTAAAGGGCAATAGCTTCTATACGTTATATTTGGGAAAGGCCAAATTCAGCAATCTGATTCCAAGTTAGTCCTGGTGGACTTGTGGTTAACATCAGTTCCTACAGCAATCACACTTTTTAAAATCCTCTTCCCCATACCTGTTAGCTTTGGCTCATCGAACCTGGATGTTAAATTTGGTGAGACAGAATTCCACTCAAGACCATTTTCAACTCATTCAACTAGAGTGACCCAATTGTTGCTCAAACCTCAACTATTCTTGAAACATATAGTTTGGGATGTCTACCTTGGAAATCTCCTTTCCCTTTCTTAGTATTTCATGAATTTATAACATAGCAAGACCCTATGTGACAAATTTAAATTAGCCAATCCTCATAAAACACAACTGTCCAGAAGAGAAAAAATGTTGAAATTGTAACATTTTAAAATAATGTCCCAACCATAGTAAAATTTTGTGGTATTTACTCTAATAACAGGAATCTGACGAACTCTTAGGTATTAATATGGATGCCCTTCACTAGAATTTGGATAGAATTTTGACTTGAATTCAACCATTATTAAGTAGACCATTAATTGAAGTGAAAGTGCATAAAATAATAAAATATCCATTCATGTATAAAAGATATCTTTGTTCTCCAGGAAGACAAATGGCTATCTTATACAATTGCTATTTAATTTGTCTGAGTCACAGAAATAGAATCAGCACAAACTAGTTTTGAATATAACTTCTTCTACCTTTTACCTGGGTGCCATTGGCACAGACATCCCTTTGTGTTTAAGAAACATGAAATTGCATTAAACACCATTATATTTGGTAGTGCTATTAAGCTGGCTTAAAACAGATATGGTCCCTCATGGGCTCAGCAGGTAAAAAAGAAAAGACATTTGCTACTCACCAATGAGACAAATGATGAACTATCCAGGCCCTCTGGGTTTCCTGTGTATTTACCACCAGTTGACAATATCATTCATACTTTCTCAGGCATTGAACATACCAGCTTCACATCAAAATGCTCTTTAAAATCCTAAAGTAATTAAATAAACAGAATATGAGGACTTAGAATCACCACAATCAGAACATTGTTTTCTTACTCCTTTTTTCAAAAATGTCTCCACTTTCTCCACAGGAGAGCTGGAGATTAGCCCTGTTCAACATCATCGACCATGCTTCACACACACATTGCCAATATTAGATAGCCATCTGGCCACTTTTCTGGAAATTCAGCTAATCTTAATAATCGCCTCTGAACCCTATCCAAATCTTTTGTGTCCCTTCATATTCCTGGAACACAGATGTGGAACTAAGTGCAGAAATATTTTTCAAGGAGAAAACAAAAATTCCTTTATCAGTGTATAGAGCTGGTGTAATTGTGCTTTATATAGGTTATGCTAGCTTTTTCTCTTGCACATAATTTTTGTTGTGTTTTTTTCCTGAAGAGTCATCTAGTCTATGACTCTTTAGGAAAAAAAAAAAAAAAAAATATATATATATATATATATATATATATGTATACACAACAGAAAGTAAGACAGTGGAGGAGAATATTGGAAAATATAGTTGAGTGAAAATTTAAAAAAAAAAGAGCTGAGAGCACTAAATCTGAAGATTACACATCACCTTTTTCGGTGACAGAGATGTTTTCACATCCAAACAGATGTCAGAATAGGAAGCAATAGAAGAGGCTTAGAGGTCAAGCAAAGAGGAGAGAGAGAGACCCATAAAGGTGAGCCAGACGAGCCCATTCACAGTTACTGAGGAAGCATGTTTAGGAGCTCCAACTTATGTTTATGTACATGGAAATTTTTCCAGCAGTGGGATTTCTTATGTAATATAAATCTCTAGACAAGCTAGTTAGAGATGCCTTTAATATTATGGAAGAGATATCTAGCAGTTTACATACACTGCAAGGAGCAGGGCAGCACTCAATAACTGTTATTTAATGGCAGTTTTATATAGTAGAGCAAAGATGCTTCTGCCTTTTCTAAATGTGAATAAACATGGTTTTAGAAGCTTGCAGAAATTATATGATGTGTGTATTTTTATATAGCTTTAAGAGGAGTCTATGAGACACAGTAATTAAAAGTTTGATCTATTACAGTTTAAGGCAAAGGACAAAAATCTGCTTTTAAAAGTGAAGGGTCAGGAACGTAACGTGCCCTCCTCAACTGAATAAAGAATATAGAACCTTTACATTTGTGGAATGCACCGTTAGAATATACAAATGCAAAACACTTCCAGATTTCTAAGTTAGGTGTGGGAATTCAGAGGCAGTTCCTAGATTATTTGTGATTCTGAATCCCAACCTACTGCCTTGCCAGCAGTCTTTGCTAACAAAGGACTCCATCACATAGTGTATTATAGAACTGGCCAGTCTTCAAGACTGAACACATCCTGATACATCTCTGAAGAATTGGACACATCCATTTGCCTCTCCTGTGTAGTCCTCAACACCCCTGAAACCCCTATGCACTGCCAAAGATCTGCACAAATAATCTCTAGTCCTTGCGGCAACACTGCATCATTTTAAAGCAGAGGAAACTGAGTCTTGGGGAGTTTAAGTAACTTGCCTGGGTAGCATACTAACCTATGCACTTACTAACCATCTGCTCAGGTGGGTATTTACTGAAAGCTTACGCAAAGCATAATTGGTTAGTCCCAGGATGTAGGGGATTCTGAAGGCAGAAGTTTAGAGGTTCTAGTAGCTATCCTTGGCATTATTAATCTGTTCATTCCTATAGCTACCAGATATGATTGAGTGCTGCCTGTGTGCCAAGCACTGTTAATGTTCATTACAGCCTTAGGAGATTTGTTGAAAGCACCTTGCTATGTCTTCTAGCAGGTCAGTGGGGAGGATGGGCTGTTCATAGGAAGCTGCAGTTGAGGACCCAGAAGGATCACAGGTAGGATGTTTGAATCAAAAATGTCTTAGACCTATCAAAGTATTTCCATTTGAGGACCATAAAATACTGGAGGTGTCCAAAAGATGCATACACATTTTAAGCAATGTTATCTATGTACAGCTTTTCAAAGTTGAATTGAATTACAGTAGTGATGTGTAGAGCAGTGCTCACAGCACCTCTTGTAATTGCAGAAGTCCAGCATGACTTGTATCCATCTCTTAGTAGTAGTGTCTGTTGAGCATTACAATTTTAAACGGTGCTTTTCCTTTCTTAAAATGTGTATACAGACCCCCTCTGTACTTATATGTGTATACATGTATGTAAGCACATGTAAAAAATATACTGAAGCAGTGGTAGAGTACCAAAAGAAAAGGTTCACCCAGTTCATTCATATGCTTTCCCAGGCAGCAGCTACGCAAGGATTTGAGTGCAGTTGGCTTACGTGGAAGGTGGTCTCAGGAAGCACTCTTAGGGGAGTGTGGAAACGAGACAAGGAGAAAAGTCTGATGAGGGTTTATTAATGAGTAGTTAAATGTGAAAACAACTGGCATTCCGTCTGCTGCAAACCTCTGGGAAACAGCAAGGATCATGTCTCAGACATGTAACCTCTGTATTCCAGATGGGAAAAGCTGGAGTGTTTATTCTCTAAATACCGCCTGTCAGCTCCAGAGAGTCCCTCCTCTCAACCTTCAATTTTTCCTCCCGTCCAGTCTATTCTGTCCTACCAGTATGTTGGGTGGAGAAATAGGAAAAACAGAGCTCCAGAAATTGGCAATAGAACACAGTCAAGCTTGTGTAGGAAAAATAAAGCTAAGGGGTATGGGAACTGATAACATCTCTTAAGATTCCCCCATACAGGGTGGTGCCTGTGGCTCAAAGGAGTAGGGCACCGACCCCATATACTGGAGGTGGTGGGTTCAAACCCAGCCCCGGCCAAAGACTGAAAAAAAAAAAATTCCCCATACACAGAAAACCACTCTCAACATTTGGGGGAACTGTCTTCATTCCAGGCATACCTAAATACACTTAGCCATTCTTTTCTGTAATATGTTTATATTAATTCACTCAAAAATATGTCTTAAACATCCACTGGAATTTAAAAAATCATATTTAAGCAGCTGCATAGTGTTCTACTATGTATGGGTTCTAATTAATTTGTCTAATTCCTCAGTTAATGGACACTTAAGTTGTTTTCAGTTCTTATTATTTAATAGTAGTTCCACGAACATGTTTTATATATATTGTTGCACCTTTTAAGGGTAAATTAATAATGTGTGTGTGTATTTAGATACATGCTATAGCACTCTCCAGAAATGTTAAAAATGTTTACATAGTTCAAAAGTGAATGAATATACTCATTTCAAATTATTCTCAGCAACACTGAACTCTCAGTCTCGTTAACATAAGACAATTTATAGCTTTGTTTACTTGTGAGAGTAAATAAATTTTATATGTTCACTGATTATTGCACTTTTAAAATCTCCTTTCAGATGTTTTGCTGTGAATTAATGATTTTAATGTTTTTTAATTGACAAAATTTATATGTATTTATTGTGTACAACAGTTGTTTTGAAATACATATAAATTATGGAATGACTAAATAGAGATAATTATGTCTTGCTTCACATAGTATTTGTGTGTGTGTTTAGAACACTTAAAACCTGGCTCTCTTGATTTTCAAGACTATAATACATTGTTTTTAACTATAGTCACCATGTTGTACAATAGATCAGCTGAACTTATTTTTTTTTTTCCAATGAAATTTTGTATCTTTAGCCAACATCTCCCGCATCCTCACCCCAGCTACTGGTAACTACTATTTTACCTTATATGCCTATGAATTCAGTTTTTTAAGATTATATCTGCCATTTGTCACCTGAATTATATCACTTAAAATAATGTCCTCCAACTCTATTCATTTTGGCTCAAATGGCAGGATTTTGTTCTTGCTTAAGGCTGAATAGCACCAATTGTATGTGTGTGTGTGTGTGTGTATATAGTGAAAATATACATTTCCTTTATCCATTCATCTGCATAGGTTGATTCCATATCCTGGCTATTGTGCATAATGCTGAAATGAACTGAGAATTGCAGATACCTCTTCATTGCCTTTAGATATATACCCAGTAGTGGAATTGCTGGATCATAGGACAGTCCTAGTTTAAATTTTTTGAGGAACCTGTAATTCCTCAATTCTTCTCCATAATCACTGTACTACTTTGCATTTCCACTCATAACATTCTCTCCCCACAGTCTCACCAACACTTACCTTTCCTGTTTTAATAAGGGCCATTCTGATAGGTATGAGATGATAATCTCATTTTGGTTTTAGTTTGTATTTCTCTGATGAATTGTGATTTTTGAGCATTCTTTAATATACATTTTGGCCATTTGTCTTCTTTTGAGAAGTGTCTACTCAGATACTTTGCCCATCTTAAAAATCTGGTTATTTTCTCACTATTGAGTTGTTTTAGTTCTTCATGTGTTTTTCATACTTATTAACCCCTTGTCAGATATATGGTTTGGAAATATTTTCTCCCAGTTTTTTTTTTTTGTTATAGCCTCACTCTGTTGATTATTTCCTTGACTATGCAAAAGTTTTTTAGTTTGATTTAATCTTATCCATTTATTTTTACTTTTGTTGCCTGTGCTTTTGGGTTCATATTTAAAAAATCCTTACCCAAACCAATGTCATAAGCCTTAGTTTTATAATTTCACATCTTACATTTAAGTTTTTAATCCATTTTAAGTTGGTTTTGTATATGGCGTGAGATAGTGTCTAATTTAAATCATTTGAATATGAATATATACATATATATATTGCTTCTACCATTTATTTAGGAGATTGTCCATTCCCCATGTGTTATTTTCGGCACTTGTTGAAAATCAAGGATAAATCATTATGTGAATTTATATCTAGGCTTTCTAGTGGTTTCTTTAGTCTGTGTATCTGCTTTTATGACATGCTGGTTTCATTACTGTAGTTTGTAATATATATTTTCCTCATTTTTTATTTCAAAAGATTAAGGGGGTGCAATGTTTTTGTTACATGGATGCCTTGTATAATGCTTTAAAGTCGGGTGGTGTGATACTGTCTGCATTTCTTAAAATTGTTCTCAAGATTTCTTCCACTATTAGGAGACTTTTGTGGTTCCAGACAAATTTTAGGGTTACTTTTTTTATTTGTATGTTAATAGGGATTTTTATAGGAATTGCATTGAATCTGGAAATCACTCTATATAGTATAAATTTATTTAACAATATTAATTCTTCTGATTTCTGAACATAAGATATCTTTCCTTCTATTTATGTCTACTTCAATTTCTTTCACCAGTGGTTTTCATTGTATATGTCTTTCACTTTCACCCACTTTGTTACATTTAGCCCAAAGGATTTTATTTGTGGTTATTGTAAATGCTTTTTTTTTTTTTTCAGATAGCTAATTTTAGTCCACAGCAATGCTACTCATTTGTTTTTTGATTTTATATCCTGAATTGGTTCATTAGTTCTAAGAGTTTTTGGTCGACTATTTAGGGTTTTCTACATGTAAGATCATATCATCTATAAATATAGACAACTTAATTTTTCTGTTCCAATTTGTATGCCTAATATTTCTTTCTCTTGCATTGCTTAGGCTGATAATTTTAGTACCTTATTGAATAGAAGTAGTGAGAAGAGCCATAATTGATCCTTGTCCCTTAATTAGAGAAAAATCTTTCAATTTTGAATATCAAATATGCTGACTTATTGGTCATTCAAGAGCACATTTTTTTCCTTTGCATGTATTTTTTTAATTTTCTGAAATTCCTCCTATATTGATTTCTGGCTTCATACCATTGTGGTCAGTAAATATACTTGGTATTATTTTAATTTTCTTAAACATTTTAAGACTTTACTGTGTGGCCTATTATAAAAGGTCAGATAATTAAATTTGCAAACTCATCCTAGAAAAAGTATTACATAGCTTATTGCTTAATATCCACTGCAATCACCTTCAAAGTACTCTACTTGGGAATGTATGCACTGATGCCAGCACCTAGCCCACACTTCAAAGCAATTTTGGAACTTTTTTCTGGAATGGCCATCAGAGCTGTCATTGCATAAGGTCTAACAATTAAGTTTTCAACTCATCCTAGAATAAGTACTTTGAAGGATGAGAGATGCCCTGGTGTCAGCACACAGTCCCCCAAGGGAATTACTTCAAAGTAAACCATAGTGATATTCAATAATGAGGCATGTAGCACTTTTTCTAGGATGTAAACTTAATTGTCTTACCTCTTATGATGTACTCTGGAGAATTTTCTGTGTGTGCTTGAAAAAAATGTGTATTCTGTTGTTGTCACGTCGAATGTTCTATATATGTCTGTTACATTTATTTGGTCTCAAGAGTAGTTTAAGTTCAATCTTTTAATAGATTTTTCTGTCTAGATAAACTTCCCATTGTTGACAGGAAGGTATAGAAACCCCCTACTGTTTTTGTATGCAGTCTCTATCTTCTTTCAGTTCTAATAATAATTGTTTTACATATTTAGGTGCTCCAACATTGGTTTCACATGTATTAACTTCTTTTTCCTTTTTTGCAACATGATCCCTTCATATTATATAATTACCTTCCTTGTTTCATTTCATTGTTTTTGATTTAAAGTCTATTTCACCTGATATAAATATAGCTACTCCTGATGTAGTTTGCTTTCCATTTGCATGAAGTAATATTTTCTTATTCACTTTCGATCTTTGTGTGTTTTTAAAAGTGATGTGAATCTCTTTTAAGGATCATGAAATTGCATGGTTTTTTTTTTAATTCACTCAATAATTATATGTTTTTGAATGATTTATTCACTCAACCATTCTATGTGATGGTGAATAATTTAATCCATTGAAATTCTGTACAAGGAGAAATTTATTATTGACATCTTCCTAATTGTTTTCTGGTTGTTTTATTGACTTTTTCTTCTGATATACCTCCTTCCTATGTCATTAAATAATTATTCTCTAATGATGTGCTTTGATTCCTTACTTTCTATCGTTGTATAACAAAGATGTTTTTAAATTTTTTGTTCCCATGAATCTTACAAAAAAAAAATCTTGCAACAGACTATTTTAAGCTAATAACAACTTAAACCACTTTAAGGAAAAAAAACAAAAAACCTTACACATTTACTCCACTACCAGCTCATATGTAAAATTTTCAATGTCACAATTTAAATCTTCTTAAACTGTATATTCCTTGACAAATTATTATAGCTATTATCATTTCTGATATTTTGTCTTTTTACCTTCATATCAAAGATATTAGTGATTACACACTACCATTACAATATCAGCATATTCTAAATTTGACTATGTACTTTCTTTTACCAGTGAGTTATATACTACTATATGTTTTTGTGTTGCTAATTAGTAACTTTTTCTTTCAGTTTAAAGAATTTCTTTTAGCATTATTTATAATACAGGTTTGGCAGTGATGCATTTCCTCAGCTTATTTTTGTCTGTAAAAGTATCTCTCCCAGATATATTTTCTATGTACAGTATTCTTTGTAGGCAGTATTTTTCTTTAATTCAGCACTATAAATAAATACATCTTCTTACTTTCCCTTGACATGTAATGTTTCTGCTGAGAAATGTGCCACTCCCCTTATTGCAAATCTCAAATCTATGATCTGCCTGTTTTCTTTCTTTCTCTTTTTTCTTGCAGGATTCTCTCTTTTCCCTTGATTTTTGAAAGGCTGATTATAATATGTCTTTGTATGGTCTTATTTTGATTCTAACTGATTGGCCTTCATTTATTTGAATGTTTCCATTTTTCTTTAAATTTAGAAAATTCTGTTATTATTTCTTTAAAAAACTTCTTACACTTACTTCTTCCCTGTCTCTCTTACTGTTAACAAACTCTTTTAGTTTTTAAACACTTTGCTGTTCTGGTTTTTCCCATGAAGGCTGTAAGGTTTCTTCATTCTTTTTTCTTGGCTGGGGCTGGGTTTGAACCTGCCATCTACGGAATATGGGGCCAGGGTCCTACTCCTTTGAACCATAGGCCCTGCCCTCTTCATTCTTTTTTTTTTTCTCTTCATTCTTTTTAATTCATTTTTTTCTTTCTTCTCCACTGACTTTATATTTTCGAATAACTTATCTTCATGTTCACAGATTATATTTTCTCTTTTATAATTTCTGCTGCTGATGCTCTCTGTTGCATTCGTTATCTTATTCATTGTGTTTCAGCTCAAGAATATCTGGGGTTTTTTAAATAATTTCAATATCTTTGCTTAATTTACCATTATGACTATTATCTTCTTAATTACTGTTAAATATTTTCTCTTTTTTTGTAGTTTATTGAGCTTTATTAAAGCAATTATTCTGCATTTTTTGTCAGTTTATATATCTCTATTTCTTTGTGGTCACTTATTAGGATCTTGTGTTCTTTTAATGGTGTTACATTTCCCTGTTTTTTTAATATTTTTTATTGCCTTTCATTAATATCTGAACATATTAAAAGGAAAGAACTTGTTTGAGACTTTTCAGACTGCTTTTGAGAAAGTTCTTCACCAGAAAGATTCTACACAGGCTGTCTAGAAGGCTGGGCCTTGAAACTGAGGTTGCAGAATCTTCTCTGGTGCAGAGACAGGCTTGAGGGCCAGTATATGGTTACTACTCCAACATCTGAGGCTGATACTAGGTGGGCTAGAACCAGTATACATAGGGACAAGCCTCCAGGCTGGGGCCAACATCATGACTAGAGATGAAAGAGTGGTGTTAAAGTGTGTGTGAAGCCTAGTATAACTCTGAGGGTCAGCCTAGTGTTGGGGCAGGCCTGAAGCCTACACCTATGGAAGGTAGCCTAGCACTTGGGTAGGCAAGAGGCTGGAGCTACTGGAATTAGCCTGGCAGTGGTAATTCTGAGGTCATTGGAGCTGTTAGGCACTGAAAGTGGTCTAAAACCCAGGGCCACTGAGGTCAGATTGATGATGAACTGAGCCACAGACCAAGTCAGCAGTGCAATACAATAAAAAAGATATATATTGTTACCTTTTGAGGATTTAATTCCAAAATACATAGTAGCTATAGACTCGTATTTATTAGTATAAATCAATTCCATCTCATCACAATGGGTCCAAAGATCTGTTCACCATGTTTAGGATTTAAGTATCTTTATATGGAAAACACAATTGTGAACATAATAAATAACTTTCATATTTTTTATTTAGCCTTTAAAAGAATTATCTCCTAGGCATATTCTAACCTAGGCAGGAACTTGAATTTATCTCAAGTTATTACCCTTGAGTGTTTTGGCATGTCCTGCCTTCTAAGATTCCAACAGAAGCATATAAAATCTTTTAATAACAACTTTCTTTGCCAAGTGTTACTGCTTTCTCTTTTGCTTATTTCATGGAGGCAAAAATAAAGTTGATTGATGTTAATGTTTTAGTATGAACAATGAAAAATCATAAAACAATACCCAGGAAGTCTCAGGAAAATGCTTTTTAAGTTGTTGAATTTTTAATAGTTAGAAGCAAACCTGGGGTTGACCATCCACTATCTGCCAGGAAAGTGGGAAATGGGCTGGCTCGTCTGAGTGGGATCTACAGAGTTCCAAGAAGTCTTCCCAAAGAGAGAGCTCTCATGTGAAGATTTGGCAGGAAGCATTCTGCTAAAAGACTGTAGCAATCAAGACTGAAATATGACTTAATCATTTTAAGACAGTTATTACAAAGTAAAATAAATTTTACATTTAAAATTCTACCCACAAGTTAAATTTTATAAAATACCCAACATCCATGATGTAGGATTAGAGGCAAAAAAGTCACAGACTCACTGCTTTTTCTTTTATCAGCCCATTGAAGGTGTGTATTTGTAAAACAAAAGTTGACTTTGGGCCTCTACTTTAGCAGATTAAATTATTTTAACTACAGAGTGTTACATAATTTTTCTAGGAATGTCTTTGGATGTTAGATGAAAGAAGATGACTTCAGACTTTTAGATTTAGTAATATACACCCTCTGTTTATAAGAATATATCTTATAAAAATAAGTAATTATGGAAATGCATCTAAAGAGCCTCTAGGAGATGTAAGTAAATAATACAGTAAAATCTCCTAGCTGACCACCTCTCTACATTGATCACTTCCTTAAGTTGACCTAATATTCATAGACTGGACATGCACCATGTGTCTGCATCAGTACTGTAGGCCTATTTCCTTATGTTGGCACTTTTAATATATTGATCAGTTTTTTACTGTCTCATGGGTGGTCAACTTACAGAGGTTCTATATTTAAAAGTGAAGTTTATTTTTTCCCCATGGGCCTCCTTGTATTTTGAAAAAAAAACAAAAAACAAATGCTTTTAGGAAGATGAAAGTTTATGAAATGCCTTGGTCAGGCTCCTACAGCTAATCTAAACTCAAATTTCACACACATCACAAATAGAATAAACTTCTCTGAAGCTCTTTCATCACTATGAATAAAGTGTCTTTCTCTTCTGAGACCATGTTGTAAGGGGAAAACAGTATTTATATAGCTGTGTGCCTTTGTGTATGTGTCTATTTCCCAGGTGTAAAGTTAGTAAAGAAAATAAATATCTTTTTAGAGGAAGGGATGAATTTGGCCTAAGATAATTTCTTAATTAGAGTTTCTGGGATATTTGTATTAGACACACCTTTGTGTTTTCCTGGTGATGGGATAATTCTCACTTAGCACAGGAGCATTGCTGCTTACACAACCATCTTCCAAGGGCATTTATGTATTGTTTGCTATTTCTAGAGCATTCTGACTCCCTACCAGGCATGCTGAGAAAGTAGCATCTTTCATAAATTGGGCTGATTTGGCTCATACCCCCTGATGTGTGCTTTTCTGTTTAATATAGTGCTGTCAACAGGAAGGCAGGAGGAATTAGTGTGGTTTGCTTTGAAAACCAGATCTAACAATTGGGAATAAGAAAATTTCACTCCTTACAACTATGTAAGTTTCTTTTTTATAAAAAGCAAAAGACACTGATAATCACCAACTTTTCATCTTAACAATTCAGGTTAAAAAAATCAGAGGAATAAAATGATGGCTAATATTGTTGAACTCTCTTAATTTTCCAGATGTTTTATTCTTATATGTAATTCTAAAATCCCTACCAAAATTTTAGAAGGCCAAATTCTATTAAATCGCAGTAGGAAAACTGAAGTCCAGTGAAATAAAGTAACTGGCTCAAGCTCACCAGCTGTTGAGTGGCAGAACTAGAACTGCAACCCAGGTCTCCTACTCCGGGCCCAAATTCTTAACCATGACACCATGTCACCTCTAAGGGAACCCATGAGGAGAAGCAGGAATATATAACTTTTCATGCCTAAGTAATAAGTTTATTTCTTCAATTCTGTACCAAAGTACAATTCTGTACCAAAGTACGCATTCAGTAATCTTTTGACCAGTTTCTACTTTATGTCCAGGAAGAACTCGACTAAAACATAAGCTCTTATGAGGCTGAGAGGGTGGAAATTTATTTTTCCACTGTTAAATTACCACCTATAAGAGTGTCTGACTTGTAGTAGGTTCTCAATCAGTATTGAAGGAGTGAATTGAAAATCCAGGCCGGAGATAACGAACTTTGCAGATCGTGAATTATTGGGGGAAAGTCAGGTTTCTTAGCATAGAGTTGGAAATCTGATCTTAGAGTACTAGAAGATGGTGTGAAAGAGGAAGTCAAAAAAACATTCTGAAATGTCTGCTTCTTAGAGCTTCATCAACTTTGTAGAGCTTGATGATTCTCCACTAGGCATGCAAAATAAACACCACTTTTCAGAGTTGATATAACTCCCCTTTATCTTCCACTTTCATTTATGGCTCTTAGAAACCAGGACTTTCTCAGCCTTACCTGCTGCCCTCAGACATGAGGTGAAATAATTGTCCTACTTTCTCAGAACTTCTCTGAGAAATATTTGGATATATTTATAACATGTAGAGTGTAACTTCCTATGGGCATTTCACAGAAGATAGAGTCTTAAACTCAGTGATGAATCTCTAATTGCAGGATTTTGATGTCAGAAGTCTTGCGGGAATTATGTTCAGGGTAAGGAAAACAAGGTTGAAAATTGTCAGTGAAATTCATTCTGTGATGCCTGAAATGATCCAACGTAGGGACATATTAATTTTTCTACTGAGTCAATCCATCTGGGCATCAATAATATGGTGTAGCTCTATCTAGTATTTGTCAATATTTCTGCCACTAGAATCCATTTATTCAATTTGTCCATTCAGTCACTCAGCCTTTATCTTATGTGTCAGGCACTGAGTATATAATGATGAGCAAAGCAGATACTCTTTATATCCCAAGGGAATTTGCAGTCAGTGAAGAAAGTAATAGACAAATAAACCCAATATGGCTAACAACGTGGTTGGTAGGAGCCACAATAGGCATACAGTGGGCTAAAGACCACATCCTAGACAAACCCAATGTAGCCTAAGAGCATCAGGACCACCTTTCTGTAATTTATGAATTTTACAATGAAATCTGAAGAATAAGTAGGTAGTAATCAGATCAAATGTATAGGGACAGTCATGGCAGTCCACTGAATCCTTCATTCATTCTATGGACCTTCTATTCCTCTTCAAGCAAAGTGCAGTTTGGCTGGGGTATTAGACATAAGATAATGCATGATGAAAGGTAAGACTAGAAGAATGGTTTAGGAAGCCACTGGTGTAATATGCCAAAGAATTTGTACTTTAACCCCAGCCATCTGTGAAGCCTCCAGAGAGTTTTTAAAAAGACTAGTTTGATCTGCTGGATGTCTTGGAAGAAGTACTGTGTGCGGTGTGCAGATAGGATTGGAGAGGGTCAAGACTATACTACAGAGGCCCAGTAAAAAGGCTGGGGAGTGATGGCTAAGAGACAACTTCTGCTCTAGGACAGAAAGCCCAGGATTTTGGAGTAGCTGACCTAGTGGTCAAAATTTGTGATAGAATAAAAGTACCTTAAAAAGTTGACCAACCCTCCCTCTGTGCTGATTCTACACTTAGCACAGTTGAATAGCTGTCATGTAATGGATTTGACTGTATCTACCTAAGAGCTCTTTATTAACCACTTTGCTTAAATATAGGTTGTGTTCTTCTCCAGATATTCCTTTTTCTTGGGGAAAGTATTTTATTCTAATGATCAGTTCCATAGAAAGTCTAGGAAAGAAATGTAACATCCAACAATTCTATTAATGAAGTTCCTTATCCGCATTTAGTAGCTTTCGCAAGAGCAGAGAGTTCCTTCCAGAGTTCAAAATTCTCCTTCCCTAAGGTATGAATGGAACAGTGAATTATAAAAATCTCTGTGCTATCCTAACAGTAAGGAAGAGGGTACAAATATAATGCTATGCATCTACATGTACAGCATGAAGCTAGCAGACTTTTTAGCATTTCTTGAGTGAAAGACAGAATTTATCCTTCTAGGCCCTGGTTATTACTTTTCCTTCATTTTCAGAAAATGTTCATTTGCTGTAAAGAATCCAGCTGCTCTAAAAGGGGCAGCGGCCTTCCAAAAAAGGAAGCAATTCATTCTTTTCTTTGTCTCTTATTGCTGTTGCTTTCAATTGACCCTCCAGTGGCCAATACTATGACCTGAGTTAGTGTTCAGTTCATGTGACTCTATGCAGCCTTTAATATTTAGGGGACCTCGTGTGTGTGGTGGGGTGACGGGAGGTTACATGTTCCCATGTGGGCATGTGACTAGAAGGATGAAGGAAAGTGGAAGGCAGTTCTTGAAGTTGGTCGAACGACACAGGCAGGAAAGTAACTCCCTGATTTAACTACCTAGCTGTTTCTCTAGATTTCTTCCCTTATAAGCTTTCAAAATTGATCCAAGCTCTGGCTGGGAGCTAACTGGCAAAAAGAGAGCTGGTCTCATGTGGATAAAAATGTGCAAAGCTGCTTGCAAGAAAAAAAAAATACCCTTTAAAAATGCTTAAGGTCGATTGGGCCCTAGTGGTTAGGGTGGGCCTCGTCAAAGAGAGTAACTCACTTCAACGACAGCTCCAATGCCTCCCAAACTGCCTAGCTATTTTAAGTATTAACCTAGAGAAATAAAAATGTTTGTAAGAATGAAAATGTTGATGAAAAACTTGTTTCTGAAGAGTAAAAATGGCAGAAAGGGTTACAGTCATACCTTGTTATCTTGTGACACTTTCTCTGGGGGACCAATTTGAACACTTGAGTCAACTTGAGATTGTTACATTTGCATGCAGTGGTGGCTACTGTTTAAAAGGCAGTGTGTTTACTGACGTGAGCCCTTCAGTGAGGATGCACTTTACGGTGTCTGCAGTGACACTCGCCACCAGCAGTGCATCCTGGCAGACCCAGCCCTTCTCTGATGGATAGATGTGCTCTCTGCTACACTTGAAAGATGGCAAAATGGTGTGCAGCGGGAGTGAAGAAGAGGGAGGAGCTTAATCCACTTCCAAGATTTCACTGAAAATGGCCCTTGAGGTATTTTTAATTCACATCTGCAGGAAAATAAATGTGGCCACAATTATTAACACATTCTGAAAGAAATAAGTCAAGTGGTACTTAGACTGCACAGGTGTCTGTTATCAGAATCACAGCAGAGGAGTGCTAATACGGCATGTTTTATTTTAGCCTCCACAGGTGGGCTGCAGCTAAGAACAGTACAGAGCATTAAGGGAGAGCCTAAATACAAAACGTTAATTTTGCCAGAAAGAAAATCAGTGAAGGAGATTGGAGAAATTCATCGGCACATGAATCAAGAGATTTCCAAGGATAGCACAGGAAAACCAAAAGTAAATCACCATCTTACCAAGAAGAAACGCTCTACAGAGATTTTCAGTAGCAGAGAAAAGTGCCTTGCGAGGTTTTGTTTTCTGTGGTCAATTCATTTCCTTCCTGATAACCCTTTACTCTTAACTAATTTATAAATGCTTAACCAAATAATATTGCCTTGAGTAAAAAGCTATGAATCAATTTTTTTTCTATGTGCTATTATTGGAATATCTCAGTAATCCTCTATTTCTGAGAATTTCCTTCTAGAATCCCGAAGCTTGGGAATCAGTTTTACGAGGATGCAGTTTGTATGCAATATGGGAACTGAGTATTAAAAGGGGTCACCTTTGGGGACCCAAGTGGTAGCTAACACTAGTTAAGTTTCTGAGTGGAAGACCGCTGACCTAGGGTAATAATGTAGAACGTGAAGGTAAAAAAATTCGCGTCTAACCAAGAAAAAAAGAAAAATCACTGCCAAGCAGTGGCAGGTTCGAATGCAGCACCATATTTTTGTCATCACACTCACACATAAAACCTTGGCATTTTACGTGGTATATTTTACATCCTGCATCCTGCATTTGGGAAGTAATAAGAATCTCAGTTGCCCAAGTAGGGAACCATAATCCAGGCATCTGATAAGAGGGTGCAGTCTGTGGTGAAGTATGACCTATACTCTGTGTGTGTGTGTGTGTGTGTGAGAGAGAGAGAGAGAGAGAGATGGGTTGAGAGAGCAGAAGTTGCATGCAGAAGAAAGTTTGCTTAGTATTGGAAAATGTCATTTCATGCAGAGAGATGATTTATCTACTATTGTTTAGCTTTCTCTATGGAAACCAAGCTCTTATTTGATTTCTAGTTGTTGTAGCAGCTACTTAAGTAGTGATTAATGGACTTGAGTTAATCTGCTCTATCGAGAAAGCACATTTCAGTCTCTTGGCCAACTGCATGGTGGTACCATTTCCTCGCTGATAAGTCAGAAAAGGAATAAAGTGGTCATAGCAAAACAAATGCAGTGGAACCAGAGGAATGATCTTGCAGAAAATGAACATTTAGCAGCTCTACATTATTTGTAATTTGAATTAGAGCTTATTCAGAAAAAAAAAAAAAAGACCACAGATCACTGGGAGCTTTCTCAGATGAATTTCAATACTAGGAGGATCTTAATTTCTTCCTTCGTTGACAGTAAATAACAGAGCCACCAAGCAGTGGGGACTTACTTCAGTAACAGGAAGGGATAAGCATCTGGACCTTGTGGTAGACACCTCATACGGAATCTGGCAAACCAGGCTCCTCCCAGAATAACACACCCCAGTTAAGAACAGAGCTGCTTGTTGAAGATTATTAATGTGTTCCATCCTCAAAAGATCCCTGGTGTGTCACTGTTGCCTGGTAAATAACTATCTTGTCTTCCCTTTGGAGTTTTAAAAAATGCAATTCTGTTTCTTCAACTGCCTGTAACAGAAGACACTGTATGCAAAATATGTAAAATTCTTCCCAAAGGCTAGAATGTGTGCTAAAGTGGCTTATGAGGAAACCTAGGGAGAATCCTCTTACAAATAAGCATGATCATAAAGGAGGAGCTATGAGGTCTAATTAATGGAGTCAAGTTTATAGAAAGAGAGAGACACAGCTTAATAGGCTTTCACTACCCCAATAAATTAAATAACTAATAGAATTTAAGAGGTAGAGTTAGAAGAATAATACATTTCATAATTATATTTAACAATAGCCTTATCAAGGTATAATAACGTGCATGCCATAAAATTGACTCATTTAAAGTGCACAGTTCAGTGTTTTTACTGTATTTAAAGAGTTGGGCAGCTATCAACATGATTTAATCATAGCTATTTTTATCATTATCATTATTTATACAGAACCTGGATTGTTATACATGCACACCAATTAGAAGCTTGGCCAAGCCACTTCATCTCCCAAGACTATTCTTTTTTTTTCCTTATGTACAAAAGGAAAATCAAATACGTGTTAAGAATCTACTCTGTAACTAGGATGTAGTGGTGGCTTTCAATGGGGTATAGTCCGTCTGCTATAGATTAGGTGAACAAAGAGGGTGCCTCTGGAGAGTTGCATTTGAGCTAAAACTTGTGTGTTGCAAGAGAGGCAGACAGGTAAAAAACTGAGATTAGAGCCTTCAGGCAGAAGGCAAAGAAAATATAAAGATCATTAGGTTACACTGGACTCCATGTGCTGATGGACAGAAAGAAGCCTGGAGAGACAAGATCCCATTAAGCAGTGGGAGAGGGTCGTGAAAGGAGACTTGAGAAGTCGAGGGATAGATTATGAACATTAGGACACTGAAATACACTTGGGCTCTGTTCTAAGTTCAGTGGCTATGCGTTAACTGGTTTTGAACAAGAACCTCACGTTTCCATTTTTAATGGATTACTGTTATGTAAAGAAGGGATTTTAGGAGGCAATTACAGAAGGAAGGTGATACTACAGGAAGCTACCGCAGTGGTCTGGGCAAGTTGTGATGCTGGCTTGGACTTGTTAGTGTGGGAACGTGGATATGAGGGTAGGGAGCAAGACACCTGTCTTCGAATGCTGTGATTCCTATAATATTTTCATGTTGTTAAAATACATAAAAGGGAGCTTACATTTATTAATAAGTGTTAACATATGCCAGCCTTTCTGGGCAAGGTTCTAAACATGTACTTTATTAAGCCTTCCCAACAAAACTATGAGTTAGGTGACCAACTAATATGACTAAGTTTGAGAGTTGTAAAGTTCTATGCAAATATAAGAAAATAGCATGATTATTATTTTTTAAATTTCAGAATATTAAGTGGGTATTAATGTTTTTGTTATACAGATCACTTTTTTAATGCGTAAGTCACAGCTTTACATGTGACCATGACCCAAATAGTGTTCATAGTGCCTGGTAGGTAGTTGTATAGGTAGTCGTATGTCCCTCTTGTCCTCCATCTTCCCCAGTCTTGGATTTCCAACAAGTTTTAGTTTGCTCTGTTCATGTAAGTGATTACCAGTTAGCTCCAGTTTAATAGAGAGTCCATGTGGTGACTTTTTTCCCATTTTGAGATACTTCACATTTAAAAGAATGGTCTCCAGTTCCATCCGAATTGTTGCAAAAGGCATTAACTCATCCTTTTTTGTGGCTGAGTAGCACTCTATGATATATATATACCACATTTTGTTAATTTGTGCATGAATTGGTGGCACTTGAGTTGATTTCACATCTTTGTGATTATAGATCATGCTGCAATAAACATTTGGGTGCAGGTGTCTTTTTGACAAATGACTTATTATCCTTTGGGTAGATACCCAGTTGTAGATTTTGTGTATCAAATGGTAGATGCACTTTTAGTGATTTGAGGAATCACTGTTTTCCATAGAGGTTGTACTAATTAGCAGTGCTACCAAGTGTATAAATGTTCCTTTCTCTCTGCATCCACACAGCATCAATCATTTTTAGACTTTATAATAAAAATCCTTTATAACAGGAGTAAGGTGATATCTCATTATGGTTTTAAGTTGCATTTTCAAGCATTTTTTATATGGTTGGTTATTTCTTTACCTGTGCATAATTTTCTTAGTTTAATTAAACTCCATTTATTAATTTTTGGTGCTGCTGCAATTGCCATTGGAGGTCTGAGTCATAAATTCTTTGCCTTGGCTGATATTTAGACAGTTTTTACAATAATAATGAATGCCACTCAGCAAGACACAGCCACATGTCAACACAAACACAGCTGTGAGACACTAATATACCAAGGTTATGAAACCTTACCCAGCTGCTTATTTTTTTGCTGCCAATGTAAGCACATGGTGACAAGTTCATGAACTTAATTGCCAGACCTCGTATTTCTAGGTATTTTATTTTCTTTGAGATATATAGTGAGTAGTATTGAGTCTTTGATTTAACTCTCAGCTTGACTGTTACTGCTATATGGAAATACTACTAATGAGTGTACATTCATTTTGTAACCTGAGACTTTGCTGAATTTATTTTCAATTCCAGTGTCTCCTGATGGGGTGTTTGGGGTTTTCTAGATACAATATCATATCATTAACAAAAAGTGATCATTTGACCTTCTCTTTCCCAAGTTGGATATGCTGTATTTCATTGTCTTGGCTGATTTATCTTGCTAGGACTTTCAGCACTATGTTGAATAGATGTGGTGGCGCCACTGGGCACCCTTATCTTGTTTCATTTATGAGGGGGAATGTTTTCAGCTTTTCCCATTCAGCATGATGTTGGCTATGTGTTTGTCATATATTTTATAATTGGGAGACATATTTCTTCCATGACTAGTTTATTGAGTGTTTTTATCATGAAAGAGTGCTGGATTTGTCAAATAATTTTTCTGCATCTATTGAGATGATAATATGATCTTTGTTTTTGCTTCTGTTTATGATGTAAATCACATTTATTAATTTATTTGAACCATTCTTGCATCCCTGGGATGAAGCCCACCTGTCATCATGGACTTTTTTTTATGTTGTTGATTTCAGTCTGTTAGCATGTTGTTGTTTAATATTGTTTAGGATTCATTAAGGGTACAAATAATTAGTTTATGCTGATTGCATTTATTGGGTAAAGTTCCTGCCCCCTCAAAAGGTATGCCATACACAATGATCCCCCATTCCTCTCCCTCCTCCCCTGCTAGTATTTTATTAAGGATTTTTGTGTGTATATTCATAAGAGATATGGATCTGTAGTCTTTCTTTCTCCTTCCTTCCCTCCTTTTTTTCTTGTTGTTGGTGTTGTCATGTTCTTTCTTGGCTTTGATATCAAGGTGATACTGGCTTCATAGAATGAGTTGAGACTTCTATCCTTCTCAATATTTTGAAATAATTTCTATAGCATAGGTATTAGCTCTTCTTTGTAGGTTGGTTAGAATTCAGCCTGAATCTATTTGATCCAGCTTTCTCCTCCCCCCGAAATATATTTAGGCTTCTTTTTGGTGGTTTTCAACTTTCTCTTCTGGTTCATTCATCTTATTTGCCATCATGTTCTGAAATTTTTCTGTAATTTTAGTGATGCCCTTGTGGATAGAGTCACCACTATTGCTCCATTGTGAATCCTTGAGGGTGTAGAAATATTTTATTTTTCATGTTGCTGGTTTCTTCTCCTCTGGCTTCTTTCTTGGCTCTGGGTTAATAGGATTCCAGGGGACATTTTTTACTTCTGGAAACTCCCCTGTTTAGTAAGGGTACAAGGAAGCCCTTATATGGAGGGTTTTTTAAATTTAATTCTTTATTTTCTAAGGCAGAGTCTCACTTTGTTGCCCTTGGTAGAATACCATGGCATCATCACTCTTGGGCTTAAGCAATCCTCTATGCCTCAGGTGCTTGAGTAGCTGGGACTATAGGTATCCACCATGAAGCCCAGCTATTTTTTAGAGATGGGGGTCTTGCTCTTGCTCAGGCTGGTCTTGATTGCATGAGCTCAGGCAATCCACATGCCTCAGTCTCCCACAGTGCTGGGCTTACAGGTGTGACCCACAGTGCCCAGCCTATTAATATGAGGGTACAAATGTTGAGGTTACATTGTTTTTGATTCTAAGGTAAAGTTCCAATTGTAGTTGAGCTCTTCCTGCAGCAGGTGTGCTGCATACCCTCACTTGGTGCACATTAGGTGAGATCTTGCCAATTGCCTTCCCTCTTCTAGCTAATCGCCTTCCCCTCCTCCAACCCCTCAATTCGTCTCCCCTCTCTCTTGCTAGACCATATTTGTGTTTTATCATTTATGTGGGCATGTAATTGTTTATATTGGTTTCAGTATTGAGTACATTGGATTGTTCAAGATCACTATGGCTGTTTGGGATTTTATGTGGTTCTATATCAATTTTAGGATTTTTTTTTTCTATTTCTGTGAAAAATGCCTTTGAAATTTGCTGTGGATTACATTAAATATGTAAATTTCTTTTTGTAGTACAGACATTTTAACAATATTAATTCTTCCTATCTATGAATAGGTTATATATTTCCATATGTTTGCATCATTAATTTTTTTTATTAATGTCTTATAGATTTGAATGTACAGACCTCCTTGGTTAAATTTATCCCTCAGTATTTTATTCTTTTTGATGATATTGTAAATGCAATTGTTTTCTTAATTTCTTTTGCATATAGTTTGTTAATAGCATATAGAAATGGGACTAGTTTTCACATGTTAATTTTTGTGTGTCCTTCAATTTCACTGAATTCATTTATTCTAGCATTTTTTGTTTATTTGTCTGTTTGTTTGTCTGTGTGAATTCCTTAGGGTTTTCTCTACATATTATGTCATCTGCACACAGAGACAATTTAAATTATTTCTTCCTGTTTTAATGTATTTTATTTCTTTATCTTGCCCAGTTGCTCTAGCTAAGACTTATAGTACTGTGTGGTAAATAGAAATGGTAAGAGGGGGCACCTTTGTCCTGTTCCTGTTCAAAAGCTTTTTACTATTGACTATGATAAAAAATACCCTTTGAAATAAAGAAGAGTCTTGAGTGACCTAAGAAATAACACATACTCTGCTCTCAAGAAGTTCAGCGTGTAGGGATTGAGAAAGATAATTTGATTAATAATTATAGTAATAATAAGGATAATGATAACTAAGATTTATTGAGATCTGATCACATGACAGATAGTGCACGCCAAGCACTTTACATTTGATATCCCATATACTCATCACAGAACCTCTACAAGTTTGACAAAATAAATAGCCCCAATTTATAGATGACAATTTTAAAATGACTCATGTGGTAAGTGATATCAAAGAAATAGACCTAAAAGAGCACAGAGCATTTAGATGATTTTAGTTTGATTTCTCCAAACATCCTAAAACTGAACTAAGCTTCACTCGCAACGTATTTGCTATTAATCCATTGCATAGAGTTATAGTCACTTGTTGACCAAGATCAAAGTGATTTATTTACTTAAACCAGTATTAACTATGAGGGATCAGAGATCTAGGAAAAAGAGAAGTTTGTCACCTGAGAAATTAGCTCTGATTTCCACTTCCCAGTATCAGAGTTTCAGAAATGTTCACGCTTTTTTTTAGTGCCATCTACTAGGTTTAAAGTACAGTACACATATTGTTCAGATCTTTTATGCCCCAAATAAAACTCATCCTTTGATTTTAAAAGTATGCAAACCTACAGCTTTACAGATTCTTTTGATTTAGAAAAAATAACAATGTATCTATGAAAAATTGTCATTCAGGGAAGTTAAATGACTTGCCCATGGCCAGAAAAGTTTGTGCTTAAGTTGTAGCTAGCGTTTGGTTCTTCTGATCCCTACTAGTTCACAATTCTTTATTTATTAATTAATTCACTCACCTACTTTCATTTATCCATCCATACATTCATACACTCACTTATTCATTCAATTTGTATCGAGCACATGCTATGTGCCAGATACTGTCTTCGGTAAAAGTTTACCCTTCTCACTCACATGAGAAGCCCAAATCCTAACTCACCTTAAAGCCATGCATTCTCTGCCCTCCTATATATGCAGAATCTGTTCTTACTACTTTCCTCCTTGTTCACCCTACTGACACCATATTGGGCTCTTTACTATTCTTCAAATGTGTCAATCACTTTTCTGCCTTGGGTTTTACCTTATGCTGTTTCATCTGCTTATAATTCTCTTTCCTCAGCTTTCCACAAGCCTTACTCCAATGCTTCTTCTCAGGACTTATCAAAAGTTGAATTCTCAATGAGGAATTTCATGGTCAACCTACCTAAAATAGCATGCCTCCCACAAAAACTAACAAAAAAAATCCTATTTAATCTCCCTACTTAATTTTGTCCTTAATATACCAGTATCTAATATAAGCTAGATGTACTTATTTATTTTGTTTTTGCATATCCCACTCATTAGAAGATGTGTTCAATTGGAGTAGACCAGTTAGGATTTGGGCTTTTTATGTGAGTAAGAAGAGTTACCCATAGAAAGTAGCTTTTCTTCTGGTTTATACTTTATCTGATGCTATGAGTGGTCTTGTTCTTTTATGGGACACAGACTCTCTTTGTCAGTCAAATGGTATTAGCCCACAGAAAATAATAATGTACATGGACTTTTACTTTATGAAGTCAATAGTTCTATGAATAATGAGGAATAATATTATAGAGAAAAGAATAGAAGCATGTAGAATTGAATTTGAATTCACTTTAAGATTTCAATAGAAGGAGTGATAGGACTACCATATCTCTGAGAGAAGCACAGAGCTACATTTCTAAAGGTGGTGGAATAAATAACATTAAGAATATATTTTTGAATGACTGAAAAATCAAAGCAAGTTGGCATTAAGTCTTAAATTCTCTGCCTTTGTATAAAAAGAAAATACTGGAAGGACTTAGTTCACATTATGTTCCAACAAAATGAAATATGGCCTTTTAATGAGAACTGTCATTTCCCAGGTTATAAAGGGACAACAAAAAAATGATAAAGCCAGTCAACACTACGGGGGTTCCCATCCTCCCCACCTCTTCCATATACCCAGTATTTCATTTTTACATATTTGTCAAGCCCTTTGGTTTCCTTTGGGGAAGAAAGAGGCACATGACTAGAAAATATAACTCAACATTAATTTATGGCTGTCATTGTTTTCTTACAGGTTTTTATTTTATTTTTTTGAGCCACAGGCACCGCCTCATTGTTTTTTTAATATTGAACAGACATAGAATGAATTTTCTCTTTCTGTCTGCTGTTATTAATCAAAATCTTTAATAAGAAACTTTACAATTTTTTTTTTTTTTACTTTTTGGATCCTAGACATCCTTTACAAATATTAATTGGTCAAACTTTATCATCCTCTGGAAAGGGTGGTTTGTGCCGGGCATAACTGTCTTTTATTGATGAGTATATTGGGAAACCCAGACATTGTTGCCACTCACTAGACAGGAGAATGGAGAAGAAATAGGTAGCTTACTTATGCATGCTTCCCATGTTTTGTTTCGGTATGTACATATTTGACAAGGGGTGTGATATTTCCAAAGAGGGAAGATGAATTTGATAAACAGTAATTGATTCAGGGAAATATGGAGAAATTCACCTATATTAGAGAAGACCAGAGCTGAGAATATTGTCTCCTACCAGGTTTGTTTCTAGAGGGTCCTAAAAGAAGGTGAGTGTGTTAATCAGAAAGCCAAACAACCTTCCTAAAACAGATCAAACCAAATCGTACATTACTGCCTCCCTTTTGAATAATCTGGCCTATTAGAGTCCTGGAATGATTTATATAGTTTAATCAACCACTTGGGTAATTTTATTTTTATCTGTACAACCAAAAAGCTAGATAAGGGACACAAAATAATTTTGCAGGGGTTCCCTTTTATCCAAGATTTATGGAGCTCACATGAAGTCTCTTTTCTCTGTCCAGCATTTCACAGATGCCTGATTTCAGCACCCTACCAAAAACAAAACAAAACAGAACAGAACAAACAGCAACAAACCCATCTCATTTAAAGACCACAGGTGGTAAGGGTTAATAAATGAATGAAAAATTATCAGTATAATGTAGTTTATATTTTATAGCAAAGTCAACTTCTAACTCACATAATTTCACTCAGGAAGGTCACATAAATTTGTGACCTTTATGTTCTTCAGCACCTGCCTATAAAAACTGAAGATTCTAGTTGAGAAATCAAATATTCACAATGCTATGGATAACACACATCTACCAGAAGAGTGATGAAATATTCTACAACAACAGGAGAAGAGGAGGATGTCATACTGAGGCTGTGTTTGATAGATAATGAGACAGAGGCTGGAGAACTCTGAAATTGCTTCCTGCAAAATGACAGGGAGTTGATATATAGTTTGGAACAACAGTGACTCCAGACATCAATTACTTAAGAGAGAAGTCCCAATTAAATTATTAGAATGCTTAGGAGCTGTTTTAGTTATCCATATTTGGTTTGTCTATCTCTACCCACAAATAAATGTGCAGGTAAAGATAGACATATTATTTTATGTCCCTTATGTTTCTAAGAACTTCTGAGATTCTAATGTTTCAAGGATATAAAGATAACTGACTCTACCTCTCACCTTTTAGAGCTAAGATCTAAGTAGTTGCATCTCATAACCATATGTGGATTTATTTTACCCCCAAACCTACCATATAGCAAGTACTATATGCCTTTTGCTTATTCTACATCCAGCGAGTTTCTACTCCTAAAACTCAGCGAATGCATTTCCCCCTCCAAGTTTCCCTTCCTAACCTCTAGTTTGATTTAGCAGTTCCCCTGCTGTGCTCCCATAGCACAAATGAAGACCTTTCCCTGTACACTTATCAAACATGAAAGTGACTGTAGTTACTTTTCGATATCCCACTACCCCAGACAACACACTCCCTTGAACTCATGAAGGCAAGGGTTATATTTCTGTTTACAAAAAAATTCACTTATATGACAAGCTAATGAATTTAACATCATCCAAAAAGCACTGGAGAGACAAAGAATACTTTTACATAGGGAAAAGATAGGAACATATCTGTGTTTCCAAGTGTTCACATATGTGCAGGTATAAACTAGGGCTGTTACTAGACAGTGATGAATGAAGGTCAGAGCAGGGGGATGATTATTTGAGTAACCCAGTATTAAAGAACAGAGTTTGAATGAAAGCAGGGTACTGATATAAAGTCAGTGGAGATTGACAAAAAATAATTTAATGTTAAAACAATTTTTAATGTTAAAGATTTAGAGAGGGAATCTAGTCTTTCCCTCACTGCAGGGAGAATGGAAATAGAATATCCAATTCTTGGCAAGGGAAAACACCCCCAGATAAAGGGAAAAACAGAAATAATCCGAGCAAGGCAGAATAAAAACAGTTTAGCTAGCTTACTTTTAAACCAGTACCTAAAGTACTTATCTGAGCAGTTCCTGCTTTTACCGAAAGCCTGGACTATAAGGGATACAGCTTGCAAAAACCCTTGCTGGGTCGGTAAACACTCTGAAGATACAATGCTACAGAGGAAGCTATGTCCAATGTCTGGGAAGGAACCTTAACCAGGCCATCCCCTGTCCAGTTAACAATCAAAGCAAATACCCATTGTGAGGATTTGAATTATAGCTATGGCAGCAGATCCAAGGAATAGCTGGAGCCCTGAAATATGGGCAGGAGGGCTTGTACCCTAATCCACAGAGGAAGATGCCTCTGGGTAGAGATTAGAGGAAAGTTCCTCTTTTCTACCAATTCTTCAGAGGAAGCTGATGAAATTACCTTTGCTTCACTGAGAACTGAAGGGGTATAACCTCCCCTAAGGAATCTGTGTTCATGACACAGAAGGAGGCTGCCCCAACATAGACTCAGGTTTCGGATTTCTCAAGGCTGCCCAGACCCTTAATGTTAATGATTATAGATAGAATAAGAACTAACATGCTTACTCAGAGAAACTGCCGATGTTTTTGTTCCCTTCCTCAGCTTACCTTCTGGGCTAAATGAGATAATGGCCTTCAATAAAAGCTAGGTGGAACAAACACTTAGGGCCCCTCACTGGAGCCCCACGAGCTAGCCATAGTTCCCTGTGTTCTACCTTTGAAAACTCTGTTCTGCATGTCCTGTCTCTTCATCACTCACCACTTTTAACTCTACTTTTCTTCAGTCGATCGCTACCAGTTCCACAGGTCTTAAAGGACGTTGCTCCCAGGGCAGGACCCTGGAACCTCACTACTTATATATAATCAAAGATGTTCACTTACATTTCTAGCTTGCACTTTGGAAAAGATGATGGTAAGAATTTCAGAAACAAGAAATAGAATAGAAATATACAAAGTAATGCATTCAGTTTCGAACATGCTACACATTCCCGGTGGGAATCTCAAAGTGGAAGGGAGTATGATACCTTCCACATAGGAAATAGGGGGACTTAAAACTGAAAATAAAAGAATAAGAATGGTAAGTAATGAGGGAGAAACAGAGAGGGAGAGCTATCCAACCGGACGCAACTCAGAAGGGAGAGCAAGAGAAGCTGTGGGCCAAGGTAGGAATGACTGTAGGTTTTACCTTATGTCATTCCAACCAGCAAGAGTTTATCCCTTCTGTTATTCAGGGATAAATAACACACTTGTGCTTGCTAGCATGTGAAGAAAGAGTAGTTATTCACCAATGAGCATACTGCAAAGATCAGAGATTAAATGAGACTCCTTTTCTTCTTGTTCCCAGCATGGTTCTCTGATAATAAACCTATTCTTTCATTTTCTATCTGAAAAACTCAATTCACTGTAAATTGAAATAAATCAAACCCTACATAATACAAATTATGTCCAAGATGTTCAGTGATTGGTTGGCCAATAATATCGAGAGATTGTTTTCGCAGCTTTGAAGAAACTATTCATCACCATTTTGGCAGCTTTGTCACTCACACTTGGAAGCATCCCTTAAGTTTCACTGAGGAGACAATGCAGGTATGAGCTCGTAAAATAAAGGTGAAGAAGTGGAATCATTCTGGGATTCTTCGCTTAACCTCTTAGATTAAAAAACAAACAAAAACAACAACAAGTAAATAATCATAATCTAAAAACGTCAATATGAAAGCCCAATTGTTATTATTGTACACCTCATAAACATGTAGATGTTGATTTTATTTTTCCTGAGGCAACATCTAAAAATTATGAGACCATGTTACTAATATAATTTGACCTATTTGAGGTACCTGCTTCAGAATGCTTGTCTTAGTTTAGCAATTCAGAAGTTGTCTGAAGGCACATCTCCTCCATATGAACCTTTAGCAACAAAGTGGCTTCTTTGCTTGTCTTAGTCAAGTCACATATATGCTGGAAAACCAGTGAGGTTTTGTGTGAGAGTTCCACAGAGGCTTTTGAAGAGGATGGAAAAGCTAGAAGCTATTTCTTGATTCTGTGATCAGTAATAGCATTGACATGGGTAGGCTTTTTTTCCTTAACTAATTGCAGGAGTTCAGGCAAAGGTGGTGGCAGCTACAAGTGGTCTTGAAGACACAGAATTCCCACTGAACTTTGTAGAAAAAGTCTCTAGGAACTCTATCCCTCCAGGGAAAATCAGGTCCTCACACCTAATTTAGAACACAATCCACTCCCTTTACTCTCATCCATCACCCTGCTCTCTACCCAGCAGGTTTAAAGCATGAATTTTGCCAACAAATGTTCCGCAAGAGAGGGTACTAGGAGTCCAAAAAAATTGTTTTTTTTGTTGTCATATAATAGGAAGCCAGAGATACTAGATTAAGACAAAAATATTGTATTTCACTAATTTGTTGCAACGGGAAAGACACAGATAATCATACCTAATTTTTTTCTTGTAGCTGCCTGACCTAATTGAAATTGCTAACCACTGAGGGTGAAGAAAGTTACTCAGGCTTCATCTCCTTGATGTTAAACAGCTGCTTAGTTTAGCCCCTAAGCTTTACGAAAGCTTAGTAAAAAACAGTCAAATCCATTTGGGGGATCATGTGTGCTTAGAGCAATCAAGGAAGAATTTAAATAATTTTTCTTCTTGCAAGAGATAAAGAAAATGAGTCAGCAGAGAAAGGAAACACCATATTTAAGGTCACTGTGTGCCTTTCACCAAACATTTTCATAGTAGAATTGTTTTTACTTCCCTGCTTTCTGGATGCTAGGTGTATTCATGTGACTTGTTTTGGCCAAAGAAAATGTAGAAAAAATAATATGTGTTACTTTCTGTTATAAACATTAAAAATGATGGACAAAGCACACTATGAACATTTTGAGATACCCCAAAATTAAGAAAGTAAAATTATTCTGACTATCATGTTTTCCCAAAGCAATCATGATTATATTCTGTGCATTTTTGCATTCTCATAAATAATTTCTGAAAACATACTTTCCACTCATTTTCTACAAGTGCCATAAGCTCACTTTTGTAAGTGTGAACAGATTCTTCAAGGCTGGAGAACCTTCTTCCACGCATGCAATATTTTACTATGTGGAATAGGAATAGTTACACGGGGCCACATCAGGACTGTATAGTGAATGAGTCATAAATTTAATCTCTGTAGACTCCAGGAACTGAGCGGTGGTGTTGGCTGTGTGGGTGGACACATTATCGTGGTACAAAATGGCCCCCTGTAGTTCTGTCCTTGGCCATTCCTGAAGTTTCCTAAAAATGAACACTAAGTGTCCTTTGTTCCTCCAGAGGAATAGTTGCAACATGACAGTTTTTGGAGAAGAATGTGGTCACCATTTTCTTTTCGACACTTCAGAGCTGTTTCACTTTTGTTGGTGGATTTTCCTCAGGAAAAATCCATACTGTCAACTGACACCTCTCTGAAACAAACTGGTAAACCCAGGTATCACCATTAATGATGTCAGAAACATATCTAGAATTGCCTCTGTTGAATATGGTCACCATTTCTTCACACCATTTACCACAGACGTCCTTATGCTCATCTGCTAAAGTGTGAGGCACCCATCAGGATGAAACTGTCCTCACTTGAAGGTAACCATGGCTCAGTTTTGACACTGCTGGCAGTCCAGTCTGTAAGCCTTAAATGTTGCTGGAATGTTTTTGTGAATCATGTTTTCCATAGCAGCAATGTTTTCCACAGTCACTACTATCTACAGAAGCTACTTCTCTCCTCATTGTTGAGTGAAGTTCAACCTCTTCTAAATTCTTGAAACCACCAAAAAATTGTGCAAGAAGGAGTAAAATCTATGAAAATCCTTTGCAAATGCTCAAGGTTTTGAGATCCCCTTTTTTTACAATATGCTAATTTATTTTTTAATTTAATTTTTTTATTAAATCATAAACACATAGTTGTGTATACATTAATGCATTTATGGGATACAATGTGCTGATTTCCTATACAATTAGGAATTCTTACATCACTCTGGTTAATATATACCTCATCTCATTTACTTAGTTGTTGTGTTAAGACATTTATACTCTATACTAATAGATCCGACATGCACCTTTGCGTTATGCACCAGTGGTGTGGTCCCACCTTTCACCCTCCATTGATCTGACCTCCCCTGTCCCTTCACATCACCCTCTTCTTCCTCCTTCATCTTAGGCCATAGTTGTGATCTATTCTTCATATGAAAGTGTGAGTGATTGAAAATTGGTTTCATAGTAATACTGAGTACACTGGATAGTTTTTTCTTCCATTCTTGAGATACTTTACTAAGAAGGATATGTTTCAGCTCCATCCATGTAAACATGAAAGAGGTAAAGTCTCCAACTTTTTAAAGGCTGCATAATATTCCATGGTATACATATACCACAATTTATTAATCCATTCATGGGTTGATGGGCACCTGGGCTTCTTTCATGACTTGGCTATTATGAATTGAGCTGCAATGAACAATCTGGTGCAAATATCTTTGTTATAAAGTGATTTTTGGTCTTTTGGATATACACCTAGTAGAGGAATTGCAGGATCCAACAGCAGGTCTACTTTTAGATCCCTGAGAGACCCCTTTAACCCACTTTTAAAATCATCAAGCAAAATTGCCTCCTCGCAACTCTGTAGCTGACACCAAATGCCACCCTGAAGGATACAAATGAAGCACTCCCAGCAACACCAATATGCTGAGCAGGTTGACGCTTGTATGGAAGAATGAGAAAGGATGCCACTCTCAACTGTATCTCCTGGAACTGAAATAATGGACCATAACACAATCTGTCTCAAAACTTTCTTAGGGACTGTCACATAAGTTCTTCTATCCATTTTCTTGTCAGAGAAAATATGAAAGCAAGAAGACAGTATTTCTTTCTACCTAAATCCCAGAGAGAGGACAGTATAAGTAAAGCTCCCTAGCTGGCCCCTCATGAACAGTTGATTTTCAAACAGCAAATAATAAGCCTTTTCCTCTTGTATGCCACTAAAATTTGAAGATGCTTTATTATATTTTTTATTGTTTATTGTTTTTATTGTGGCATAATCTAGTTTTTCCTGATTAATTATATTCATCTTATAAGTGGAATCACCAGGGACAGAACCCACAGTCCCTTTGTTGGTCCATTTTTACACATAAAATCTTTGCATAAAAATACATGATTGTTGGTCACAGGAATAGGCAGTAATTACGTGTGCTAGATATGATATTTATGGCTGCTTAATTCATCTGGCTTTTAGAAATCATTCATGACATTGAGAGTTTAGATGTCCAAGGCTATGATGACAGATGGAATTCTCTTGCATTTTTTAGCCTTACATTTTTCTCTCTACAGCTCAAACCTACCCTCCTCTCACTTGTTGACCAGTTGTCTCTTGTTGGGGCTGGGGGTCCTGATTTGTGGAACCTAGTTGACCTGTTTTGATTACTCAGTTGAGCTAGAAGTCCAACCAAGGCCTGCCAATAACCAAAAGTAAAAGTGAGTGGAAACTAAAAATAAAACTGGAGCGGCATGGGTAGTGTGGATAGAAAGTAAAAGTAAATAAGTTTCAGGGTATTAGAGAGAGATTTTATTTAGGAAGAACAAAGAGAAAGTTTAGAGCACTTCCAAAGAGATTTGGAAGTGGGTCCCTCTTGTGAAGGAGAAAAGGTAAGAGAGGCAAGATGTAAAGGTCTCCAGAAGTATAAGTACTTTGTTTGAAATTGATTGCAAGTCTTTTACTGGTTTCTTTGGGCCTCCAGGCAGTATTGTCCTTTCCTATTGGTTATTGATTATTCCTTTCTATTGGTCATTTGTTACCTAGGTTACATCTTATCTATATTATTATGGGCCCTCCAGAGTTCTTAGTTCAGCAGGACAAGTTTACTTTTTATTGTCCTTGAAGCCTCCTTTTTAGTGTCTCTTCTCATTCATCTATCTGTTAGCAGGAAATTTAATAGAAGTAATGTCCACCACTAACCTAACTATGCCTTAAACAAATAGGATATACTTTTCACATATTAAATATGTAGAGTGTCTGCTGGGTGATGTCTTTGAAGTCTAGATCCTTTCTTTCTGGCCTTCCTTCTTCCGTTTTGTGGCATCCTTGTGGCAACATGAATGCTGCAGTTCTACTCATCATGGCCCTATTCAGAGCAGGAAGAATGAAAACTAGGAAGAGGAACAGCACTCAGAGGTAAGTTTAGTCTCGTTGGCCAACGCCGTGACTTATGAGCACTCCTCAGGGCAAGACAGGTGGGAAAACTGCAAACCAGAATTTTCATGATTAGCTTCTTAGACAAATCCATCATTTCGAAGTGAGGATATTTATTCTTTCCCAGAACAAAATTAAAGTTCTTACGAGCAAAGAAGAAGAAGGAAATGAATATATATTTCGCATACCATGTGTTCACGTTGATTCCAGGTCCTGCAATGAAAGGTGATGTCACCTCAGGATACCTGGTGCATTTCCCCATTCAACACAATTGTTGATGTACAAGTATAGAAATAGAGTGGGTTTTAGGACAATGTAAATTGTTTATACAGCTCTCTCTTGGAGGCTCATATCATTCAAGCTACTTTTGTTTTTAATGAATTAAGGCTCTTGTGTCATGTTAGGACAAAAAATGAGAGTGCTTGACTGCATAGCATTGTTGGAAAACTACAAGAGTAAACTCAGTGAGAGATGTGGCTCATTAATTTTAGTTCCTGAAATTTCCTGGGATAGTAGCAAGCACCAGGCTTTAGCTTCAGTTAAACCTAGGTTTGCCTTAAAAATATGCTGTTAACCTGCTGTATAATCATGTTTAGAAGTGATTTCCTTACTTTTGTGACTTTTACCTTTAAAAGGAAAAGATAATCTTAAAGTGTAGGACTTTCAAGTAAATTAAATTATAACAGGTACCAAGTCTATTAACATTACTCAGACATTTTCACAAAATGAAAGCACTGGGACAACTTATAAAGTGGTGCTGCAGAAGGATACATAGAAAAAGTTGCATTTTTTTGTATAGTAAAATGTTGACCCCCTGTCCCATCAGGAATTCCATTTTTCTTTACTACTTTTAACCACTCTCCATGAATTTTGGACAAAAATAAAAAATACTTAAAAACAAATCTCTCTTTCTTCTTTCAGTTTCTCTGTGCTTTAGCTATTAGCTTTCTAAGTGATTCTTTAAATTATTCCTTATGCCATAGTGTTGTATAATTTATAGAGAACACTCTCTCCTGTCTTGTATTATTTAATCCCCCAACGTGTTTGGCGAGAGGCTTTTATATGAAAGCAGTGACACAAAATAAAGCTGCATTGTACCAGTGTCTTGCATCTTTAATAAAGTTGCTCTCAAACTGCATTTCAGTAAATTAAATGTACCCAGGAATGACAAATTTTCATATATCAAAGGTAGGCTCCGACCTGCTCTGGGACATAAAGCCTAATGGCATAATAGAGCCCAGAGGTTTGTGTTTGATTTGATTTGTCTTTCTTTTGTTCTTTTCTTCTAAAGGAAGATTGCCTACTTTCTGAAATAATAATCATAAGAGTAAAAACCTCATTCTAACCAATGGCAGGGGGAAAGTACCATTCAGATTGAAGGCATTCAGTGGCACTGTTCCATTCCAGGTTTTTCTGGGAAACACATGCCTCACACCAACACCCATACACATACCACACACAACAGGGAAAACAAAGGGGCTTTTGTCAACTTTATGTATCACACATCTCTAGGAAGTTTCCAAGCTTCATTCTGCAAGAAACTGACACATGAAACAAAGAACAAGAAAAGAATCCGCAAAGGACTTAGTTTGTCATGAGTGACATTTGTGATGGGGATATATGCATGGAGATGGAGTGGTTTTAAATGGCCCAGAGCAAATATTGCCAGAGAAAGCAAGTGGGTTGGCTCGGCGCCTGTGGCTCAATCGGCTAAGGCGCCAGCCATGTACACCTAAGGTGGCGGGTTCGAATCCCCAGCCCGGGCCTGCCAAACAACAATGATGGCTGCAACCAAAAAAAAATGGCCGGGCGTTGTGGCGGGCGCCTGTGGTCCCAGCTACTTGGGAGGTGGAGGCAAGAGACTCGCTTGAGCCCAGGAGTTGGAGGTTGCTATGAGCTGTGATGCCATGGCACGGCACTCTACCCAAGGGGATGGCTTGAGGCTCCGTCTCAAAAAAAAAAAAAAAAAAAAAAGCAAGTGGGTTCACCTCTATAGGTGGGGTTAGATGGCACAAAAAAATGCATGCCAACTATGACAACCCCTTCTTAATGACAAGTATCATGGGACGTATGTGACATGAATGCCACAAATTATCCTGCCTCCTTCTCATTCCAGGGTGAACTGCTTATTACAGTGGAGAATAATGGCTCTCAAGGCCATTAAAATGCAATATTTGCCTTAAGGTCATGAGAATTCCTTTTCCCCAGGCAGACATAGTAAAAACTGAAGTGTGAAGTAGAAAGCCCTGGCTCCTAATTCAGTGCCTAATGGGGAACCAGCATGTGTGGGTCACCACAGGCTGGTCTATTGAAGCCCCCTTCTTTTGGAGTTTGAAGACCTATTAATCTGCAAGTTCAAGAGTCTTCTGTTGAGAAGTAAAGACATAAGTGGATGCAGAAGGTTAATGCAGCTAGTAAGAAGAGTTCAAAGTCTGGGTCTAGTGTAGGGAGACCCAACAGGAAATACTGATGGATGGGATCTGACTGTGTGAGAAAGATGTGTCAAGAAAGAATTCACATAGTGAAATTCAAAAACATGGCGTGGGAGGATGCACATCCTCTGTGCTGGCAGTTGGCCCTGGAAAGGTAGAAGATGGGTCTAGAAAGAAGGAAAAAGAGAATTTCAACCTCATTGGTCATGTTCTATTTATCAAATATGTAAAAACACAAAAATAAAAATAACACATGAAAATGAAAAAATTCATGAATCTGACCGTACTCTTACAGATACACGCACACACGCACAATGGGAAAGTAGGACTTAAAAAAACCCAAAATATAACAATGTATTGAGTCCTGAGTTTATGCAGGGTTTTGCAGGATTTTAACTTATTATTTGTTTAATTGAATTCAATTTTAAATTAATTTTATTTATTAAATTACTTCTTTGTAATTTTAAAAGAGCCAATAATGAACTAGTATTAATTTTTCAATTTAAGTCCAGTAAAAAAATGCCATCAAAATTTTAACTGGAAAGCCTAGTTGGGTCTTTGCATTTTTAATTGTACAGTCTGGAGAACTGTACATGTGTGCGTGTATTTGCAGGTGTACAAACAAATTGGTGTTGGTGCACATTCTCCTCTATGATAAGAATTAAATTTGTTTTTAATTTTAGCTATAACATATTTTGACAAACTGTGTACCTTGAAAGAACTGAAATGTATTATTTTTCAGTTTTGGAGGTCCGAAATTTAATATGGGTCTTTTGGGTAAAATTAAGATATTTGCAGAGAAGCCCTTTTATTCTCTCTGTAGGCTCAGGGAGACCCTGTTCTCTTCCCTTGTCCAGGGAAGCTACCTGCATTCCTTGTCTGCGGTTCTTTCTTCCAATGTCGAATCCAGTAATAGCATAAGAGCATCAAGCATCTTCAAATCTCTCTCTCTCACACACACAAACTCTGCTTCCACCATCACACACCTTTTTCCCTGACTTTGACATATGGAAAATTCAAGTTTATTTTCCTCTCTCAGGATCCTAACTCAATCACATTTGAAAATTCCCTTTTTTCCACACAAGGTAACCTATTGTTGGAGGTGGGGAAGGTACATTATCTTGTCTACTACAATTAGACTGCACAGGTGTGCTCTATATAGCAGGTCTAACACACATTTTTGTATACCACTATGCTAACGGGACAATAGAAAGGGACAAATATATTTTAATAAAGGCTACATAAACCCTCACTTCTAATAGAATAGGAAAGCAACAGTAACACTCAAGCAATTTAAGGAGCTTGGGTAGACAGGAAGCAGATGGAGGGCCGCAATGTGATTTAGCAGAAAGGAGAAACTCACAATACATGTGCCTACAGTGGAATGACACCAACACGGTGATTGCTAATTGTGTTTAGTGTCAAGGAAAGGTCCTGGATACAGTAGCATTTGGAAACCCTTAAGGCACAGGTTAGGAGTATGCTAAAAGGAATTTCTGAAAGATGATAAAAGAAGCGATTAAATTGCAAAGATATAATCCTTCCCTTCAGTCAAGCAAACACACTTCCACTTTCCAGGCCAGTGAGAACTCTCTGGAGAATAGTAACCAGAAGTTCCTTGGAGACACATGGAAGCCAGACTCTGGCAGATGGTGTAGTTCACTGATGTTCAGGGATTAAGTTATATTCCACATATAGAGCAGTGCAACTTCTGTACCCCTATTGGTGTCCAGCTCACAGGACATTGTCATTGAAGTCTATACTTCTAGGCAGAAGATTACAGAATTCCCCCCAAAAATATTCCACACACTGACACTCAGAATTCTCCAATGAAGTGGCTACTTGATCAGGCCTACTATCAGCAGACATGGAACTTTACTAAGAAGTATGTGCTTCAGCTCAGTGCAAGTGGCTAAGGCACCAGCCACATACACCTAAGGTGGCGGGTTTGAATCCAGCCCAGCCTGCCAAAACAACAATGACGCCTGCAAATAGCTAGGCATTGTGGCGGGCACCTGTGGTCCCAGCTACTTGGGAGGCTGAGACAGGAGACTCGCTTGAGCCCAGGAGTTGGAGGGTGCTGTGAGCTGTGATGCCACAGCACTCTACCCCAGGGGGATAGCTTGAGGCTCTGTCTCAAAAAAAAAAAAATTAAAAAAGAAAAAATGTGCTTCAAATCCAGGTAAATATGAAAAGTGTCAAGTTTCCATCTTTTTATGGCTGAATAGTATCCCATGGTACACATATACTACCGTTTATTATTAATCTATTTATGGGTTTATGGGCACTTGGGGAAGAGGAAATAGGAAAAGAGGAGGAGGGAGGAGGACTGGTACACTCTCACTAATGTGCACAATGTAATCAGCACACCCCTGGATGAAGGGCTCAACTACAACTTGAACTTTACCTTAGACGTGCAAACAATGTAACCTGATCATCTGTACCCTCATTAATCTGAAAAAAACAAACAAACAAAGAAACAAACAGGGAGCTTCCAATCAGCTTTTTAGTAGCCTACCTATGAATACCTACCAAGTCATACCAGATAGTTAAATAAAGCTTAAATAAGAAAGACAGAAAAGAATCAATTAAAAAGAAATATATAGGAAATAAAATATGTCATTGAAAAAATAGGAGATAAGCTCACAATAAGATAATTATAACTATAATTATATATTACAAAATTGCTAGGAGAAAGAATTTTCAACGTTCTTACTGCAAAGAAATGATAAGTGTGTGAGGCGAGGGATACACTACCCTGATTTGATCATTACACAATATATACATGTTTCAAAACTTCACCTGTACTCCATAAATATGTATAATTACTATAATTCATTAAAAACAAAATAAAACTAAATATATTAAGTTTTTACAATCAGATAACTAATCCATGAAAAAGATACCAGATGTTACATACAAAGGAAAAACAGAGGATAACAATATTATAAATGTAAAAGATATGATAGAAGAAATTTAATAGTCAATGGAAAAACCAAAAAATAAATTGGAGAAATGTTACTAAGAATGAAACAATAGGATAGGCAGTGTATTAGGGCTGCTGCAGAAAATATCCATAACAAATATTGTTCTCTAATGGTTTTGGAGGCCAGAAGTCAGAAGTCAAAGTATTGGGAGGGTCCCACTCCCACTAAAGCTCTAAAGGCAAGTCAAGTCTTGGCCCTTCTAGCTCTTTGTGGTTCCAGACTGTGCCCTGCTCACGATTTCATCATTCCAGGGTCTGCTCCCTCTCCACTTGGCCTTCTCCTCTTTACTGAGTATGTATGCTTCTCCTTTGGTGTCTCTTAGAATAATCGCCATTAAATACCAAGAGAATATTATTTGAAATCCTGGATTTAATAACATCTATGAAGAGCCTTCTTTAATGACATCTCATACCTATAGTTTTTGGAGGCTAATATATAGATATACCTTTTAAGAGGGGACAATTTAACCCACTATAGGGAAAAACAGCATAAAAGAAAAAAAATACATAAAAACTAGAAGATCAACTGAAGAGGCTTAACATCTAAGTAAAAGTAACTAAAAATAAAAAATAGAAGAAAATTTTAAATGTCATATGAGAATGCCTACAACTTATACTATGTTTCCCTGAAAATAAGACACTGTCTTATATTTATTTTTTCTCAAGAAGACACACTAGGGCTTATTTTCAGGGGACATCTTCCTCTCTGTGCCAAAATGCATGGCGTGGCTATGCAGATACACTGCATAGCCATGTCCATCACTAGGTCTTATTTTGGGGGTAGGGCTTATATGTAACAAATGCATAGAAATCCTTCTAGGTCTTATTTTGGGGGTAGGTCTTATTTTGGGGGAAACACAGTAGATACAAGTTTTCAAAATGAAAGGTGCTATTTTTAGTTTTAGCTCCAAAATATAAAGAGTTCAAAAGTCATTGTTCTTGTTCTTATACCAAGAAAAAAGGCTGAATGAACTGAGCATTGATATGTATACTATTGGAGCTGTCAGAGACCTGAATTTGCAGGGTAAACTGGATAGAGTCAGGCAAATGAAAAAATGATAGATGGATCTGCTCATCTGGAACAGAAGCTGTTGCAGGCATAAACTACTGGGTACAATTATATGGTAATTTCAGGAAATTGCTAAGGCTGAGTGTGGACTAACCTTAGAGTGAGAAATTCTTAGAAGCCTCAATTTTAGCAGAAGCCCTAACATTTTTATGGTTTTTACCTCTAAGAACCTCCCTAGGTTCTTAAAACTGTTGAAGATCTGATAACAGTGCCCTGCTGACTTAATGATGATATAAAGAATTATACATGATAACCAAGGAGAATTCATTCCAGATATACAATGATGGCTAATTATTAGAAAATCAATCAATGAAATCCAACAAGTCAAACAGATTAAAAATTACTTGAAAAAAAAATCCTGAAACACCTATAAATGTTTCCAAACATTATTTCTAGAGAATCTGAAAATCACAGTAATGATTCAAGGAAGACCAGAAATTCTCAGTATTATTCAGGGCTTAAATGGTGAAAAGTGTTCCAAAATTGGTGGTGAACAAAAGGGAAGAAGAGTGGAAAAGAAAGAAGAAGGGAGGGGGAGACCTTTACTGGGGTCACTTCAGATCATACCCTATTTGACCTGACTCTGCTACCCACCTTTCACCGTATTTTAGAGCACCTGATATGTGCAACCAACCTCATCTGGGAGATGCAATGTGAACTCAGAGGTCCACTGGACTCCCACTGGAGCATATTCATTCCCATTCATATCTATAAGTTTTTGTTAAGTATCAATAATGGTTGTTCTGTCAAAATATTGCAATTTAATTTTGATCAGCCATTTCTGCACTACAAGGTAGCAGAGATGAGGTTAAAAGGAGGAGGAGGAGGAGAAAAAAAGATTAAATTCAGGGCTTCTTAGTCTCTGTTCTCACTTTGGTCTTGAAATAAAATGACACACTGTATTTTACGCCTGTTCACTCAGGTTCATATAGTTGAGAATTTTGGACCTAATTTGACCTGATTTGGGTTTTACTTGCATTCTCCTTTTGCCTTTAAATATGTGAAAGAGGAAAATAACATTTATTGTGGTCCAGTTGTATGCTTTGCCCTTTGAAGGAAGTTTTCATTGATATTGTTCATTTAATCAGCACAAAAACCATAGAAGGAGAGGCACTGTAAAGGCACTTTGGTGTGGTCACTCAGGAATGTTATGTATTTGGTTATCATTATTTTCTATTTCCTACAGCTAGAGGATTGGATAGCTCCCTATATTAATGGGCTACAAGATTTTATCCCATGTTCTAGTTGAGTAAAGTTATCTATAGACTGCTAATCCCAAATCCTGACCTAAAGCTCTCAGTCCTAGTCTACATATAAATTTTCTTCCAATTTCTGCTTTGATCTTACAGTTCGCGAGAAAAGAAAATACTCTGCCCTCTATTTTAATATCCAACCATCCATGTTCTCAGAAAATCTTATTATGTCTAATCCAAAGGTTCTCAAACATGAGTATGCATTGGCATCAGTCATGGGATTTAAAATATATTGGCAAGAGATTCTGATGCAGCAGGTCTTGGATGTGCACCAGCCTTTCATCCTTCTAAGACATTCCATCTGTGCTTTGGGGACTCTGCAACCAGTAGACCACTAATTAAACCAGTCTCACTGTACTTAGAGCATAGGCCACACAGAGAAATTTTACTCGAATTCCATCCACTAGATGGCACAGGAAAAATCTGGCTGACAAGCAGGATAATAGGAATAATATTACTGTGCATAGCAAAAGTTCCAGAGAACCAAGAGTGTGTGAAATGCTGGAAGCAGTCTTTCTGAAACTTTCAGAAACAATGACATGTTGTTAAACATTTGATATATCTGAAATTGAGTAGCTTTCCCCACATGAACTGATGTGGACTTTTGGGAGCATTTTGCCCAAGTCATCCTACACTGAGACTTGAAATCTGCAGTGAAATTGGATGGAAGGCTTTGTTTCAATCTGTTCCAATATTCCTTGACATGCACATGAATCCCCATGTAGGATAAATTAGCCGGAGAGAATAGGAACTGAATGAGTCTGACTGGCAGGCAGTCTTTTTAAATCACACACCAGATCCATATTTACACTTCCTATTTGTAACTTCTCTCAAAGAAATGGTCTCCTGTATAAAATGGGAGAACCGTGGGCCTACTGCTGAGCTGCAACCTTAGAAAGGATGTCAGAAGAAGATGATGGATGGGTAGCACAGAGGCCCACGTGGGCTCCCTTACCAAACCGATAAGCATGCTTTTATGCACTGAACTTCTCTAATAATTTGTGTTGATGATGATTTAGTAGCAAATTAGTATCAATTAGTGCAACTTTCCTTTGTACTGTGCTGATGGGGTAGGAGAGGGATTGATGCATGGAACTACCAACTCTGCTCAGTTGGTTTACCTTCTGAAAATTAGTTATATTTTTGCTACCCACATTCACAACAGAGAGCCTTCCTCTCTTTCATGGTGTTGTTTAGTATTTTGCTACTTAACATGTCGTTGGGAACCAGCAATATCAGTACCATGGTGGGGGATGTTTATGAATTTAGACTTCATTCAGACCCATGGAATTAGAATCCGGATTTTACTAAGATCCCAAATGATTAGCATATTCTTTATTATAGTTTGTGAAACACTGACCTAATAGCCATAAGTAATAATTCTTAGCAAAATAGACCAGGAATCTTAGATTGTTACACTTAAGTTGAACTACCCTGGAATGAAGGTTTATGTATTGTTTGGAAGTATGGTACTTTGATGATCAGTTATTCCAGAAATGATTTGCAACTGGTTAATTCTTTTCAGGCTGCAGCCTAGAATTTTCCAGCTTCAGATGTGTATCTAAGTCTCCTCCCGCCTTGATTCATTCAGGCTGTTTCTTCAATATCCCTACATTGTCTCCTTGCCAAGGTGTGGCAAATGCTTTCCTACCATCCCTGGCATAGATTTATACTTCACAACACTTGCCTCATTGCACCAAAGTTATCTGTTTATCAGTTATGACTTATCAGACCATAAATTCCTTCCTGATGTGGTTTATACAGATATCATCTTTGTGGTGGGCAGTAACAGTGACCTGGCCTGCTAGATACACTGTGGATACAAACAGTGCTCTTAAAAAATATTGGTTTAAGTGGACCTATAACTCATCAGCAGAAAAAAATTGGAGGATATAGTCTGGTGACTGGAATACAACTGGCTAGGTGGCTGCGACAAGAAAAATGTTACATTGAGAAGCTCAGATGAAAAAGTGACATCTAGGCAAAGGTCACGCAGGCCCATCCTACTCACATCTTTGAAATATGCAATATCTTATTAACTATGGCCACCAACAGTGAAGTAAATCACTAAAACTAGCCATCCAATCTAACTGAAACTTTTTACTTTCTTAGTGACATCTTTACTTTTCCCATCCCTCTCTCTGCCCCTGCCAGCCTCAGGTAATCACCTTTCTAGTCTTTCTACGAGATCAAATTTTAGATTGCACATACAATGAGTTCATATATTATTTGTCTTTCTCCGCTTAACTTATTTCACTTAGCATAATGTGCTCCAGCCACAAACATGTTGTCACAAATAACAGAATTTAATCACTAAAAAAAGTTGTACTACTAGTACATCTGAAGCTTTAGAAACACTCAGATTTGGGCTGTACCCAACACAAACTGAATCAAAAAATCTTGCAAGTGGGGGTCAAGTATTTATTATTTTTAAAGACCCTAAGGAAATGTTCACAATTCAGTCTTCTATAAGAATTGGTTAAAACCAGTATGTAGGGAGAAGAGAAACCAAAAGGCTGAAAGCTTTGCAAATTGAGAAATAGGATTATGAGCTAAGGATTATTGTGACCTTGTTCATGTTGAAAAAGGTGTGACTCAGAGAAAGCTTGGGAACTTCTATAGAGCTGTCATGTGGAGAAAAAGATAGTTCGATGATTCCAGAAAGTACAATAAAGAGAAATTTAAGGGCGGCCAATTTAATTCAGTATATAGAAACTGTAACATCTTAACATTTTTCAAGACATATATTTACTCAGATGTGCAAAAATATAAAGGAAGGAAAAGCTGTCTTCACCTTCTTAGCTTTCAGAAACTCAGCTTCTCTATTGAATCTCCCTTCCACTTGACGTCAGGAAACATTTCTAGATCAATTCAGGTGCTTCAGTGTTTTCTTAGGTATGTCAGCTTTAAAACTTAGTGAAGCCAAAATGATCTCCCATTTCCCCCCCCCTTTTTTTAATTCAGAACTAGATTCTGCATGGTTTATTGAGAATCTTGGTTTTGGATGCAAGACATCTGTTCTATCCTGTATTCAAGGTAGACGTCTACTGAGATTTATTTAGTCTTTACTGGGCTTTGGTCCGGGGATGATTGTTTCTGACAAAATGTCTCTATCTCCATCAGGTGCTCAGTTGTGTGATCCACGTACCTTCTCAGCTAGGGATGCTCCCTTCAGTATGTGTAAGTTCTCTCAAAGCTAACTTTGCAACCCAACACTTCGTGGGAGCACAGGGATATCTGGCTGTCTCTGAAATTATTTCAAAACTATGGACATTTTAGGGTTGCCTTTTCTCCTTTGGCCTCACCTTATTAATAAATAAATTAATTATCCTACTTCTGTCTAGTTTCAGATGGCAACTCAGAACTTTGCTTACCGAAATATATTTGAGGGTTCATCTACCCTAAAACACATCCAAGTATAAAAATCATTAGGCAATTCTTCAAAATTATTATCTAGGCTCATAAAGGGGGAGCTTTGGTCAAAGATATTTATCTAAAAACAAAATTCATGAGATGAAAATACATTATATTTTCTATCATGGGAAATTTAAATTTAAACAGTGCCTAGGTGATCACTTTTAAAAATATGATCAAGAAAATTCAAGATTACTTTGGAGAGTCTGATTAAATTGTTGGTTTCTAAATGTAGTTATACAGTAGAATCCCTAAACATTAAAACTCAAATTCTGAGCGTCATTGCATTTTTGTTTATTTGTAAGTTTGGAGGAAGAAAGGTATTTATTTTTCCATATAGCCTTGCTAGATAAGGATACAACAAAAAAAGAAAACTACAGAGAAATATATTTTTAAGAAAATAGATGTAAAAATCCTCTAGTAAACCAAATCCCATAGCACATCAAAAAGATAATATACCAAGATCAAGTGAGTTTTATCTCAGGAATGTGAGAATGTCAGAATGGTTCAAAGTACACAAATCAATTAATGTTAACACATCACATAAATAGAATTAAAAACAAAACCATATGATCATCTCAACAGATCCAGAAAAAAAGCATTGATAAAATTCAGCACATTTTAAAGGTAAAAGCTAGGCATAGAAGAAACATACCTCCAAATAATAAAGGCCATATCCTATACAACAAACCCACAGCTAACCTCATGCTGAATGGGGAGAAGTTGAAAACATTTCATCTAAGCTCTGGAAGGAGACAAGGCTGCCCACTTCCAGTGCTTCTATTTAACACAGTACTGGCAGTCCTAGCCAGAGCAATCAAGCAAGATAAAGAAATAAAAAAGTCCAAATTAAAAGAGGAAATAAAATTATTCTTATTTGCTGAGGTAATGATTTTATAGAAAAATCCAAAGATTCCACAAAACCTCTTATATTTAATAAATGAATTTAGTAAAGTTATAGGATGTAAAAACCAATGTCCAAAACTCATAGTGTTTCTATACACCAATAACAATACAACTGAGAATGAAATAAAAAAGCAATCTGATTTACAGTAGCTATAAAAAATGTAAAATAACTAATAATAAATTTACATAAGAAAGTGAAAGCTCTTTACAAAGAAAATTGCAAATCACTATGAAAAGAAATATAGATGAAACAAATGGAAAAACATTCCATGTTCATGGATTAGAGGAATTAACAACATTTAAATGACCATACTGCTTTGGTCCTTTACTTTAATTAAAGGATTTTAATTTCTTTAAAACACTAACATTATTTTTCACAATATTAGTAAAAAACAATCTTAAATTTCATATGGAATTTAAAAAAAGAGCCTGAACAGCTAAAGCATTCTAAAAAAAAAAAAAAAAAAGAACAAAGGTAGAAGTATCACAATACTTGACTTCAAATTATATTACTACCAAAATGGCATCATACTGGTATAAAAATGGACATATAGATCATGGACACAGAATGGAGAATCCAGCAATAAAGACACATATTTGTAGTGAGTGATGTTTGAAGTGGATTAAAACATAATACTGGGGAAAGGATATTCTCTCTTTATTTGTTTGTTTGTTTTAGGACAATACCTTAAAATAATGGTGCTGGGAAAATTTGATAGTCATATGGAGAAGAATGAAACTACATCCCTATATCTTACCATATACAAAAATCAACTCAAGGTGAATTAAAGACTTAACTGTAAGACTCAAAACTATAAAAATGCTAGACGAAAATCTAGGGTGAACATCTGGACATTAGTCTAGACCAGTGTTTTCCAACCCCTTTTATCTCATGGTTAAACTTCTGTGGTACACCTAAATTTTGTTGATCACACACACAAAAGAGTTAAACAAAAGAATATATTTACTGTGTTTTGAACTTCTTTCAAACATAATTTAGTTAAAATTATGTTTTTAAAACATAATTAAAATGTTAAAAATGTTGACGGCACACTTGTTGAAAATCACAGGTCTAAGCAAAGTATTCATGATTAAGACCTCAAGAGCAAGGGCAAAATTCTCAAAATAGACAAATAGGACTTAATGAAACAAAAAAGCTTCTTCATAGCAAAAGAAACTTTTCAAAAGACATTTTTAAAAAGACATTTATCAAAAGAAGACAGCCAATAGGTGTATGAAAAATGCTCACCAATTATCAGGTAAATGTAAATGAAAACCACAATGAAATATCATCTTGCTCCAATTAGAAAACCAGAAAACAGCACATGTTGGTGAAAATGTGAAGAAAAAGAGGTCAGTATAGATTGCTGGTGGAAATTTAAACTACTCCATCTTCTATGGAAAATAGCATGGAGATTTATTAAAGAATTACAATTGAACTACAATCCCTCCAGCAATACCCCTGCTGGGTATCTACCCAAAGGAAAGTAAACCAGAATGTCAAAAATACCTGCAATCGTATGTTTATCACAGCACTATCTCAGTAACAAAGGTAAGGAATCAGTCTAAGTATCCACATGGATGAATGGATAAATAAAATGTGTTACATATACACAATGGGATGCTATTCAACCATAAAATAGAATGACATTTGCAATAACATGGATGGAACGGGAGGCCATTATCATAAGTGAAACAAATTTGCATAGAAAGGCAAATATCACATGTTCTCAATCATAACTGAAAGCTAACTAATGTGTACACATGGCCTAGAGATTGGTGAAACATCCTCTTCTTTCAATAATGTGCTGCTCATTATGATCTAGGAAGACAGCAGAGTTACCCGCACCCTGGCCCTTAAAGCTTCCACCTGGAAATGACAGGGAACTTTGACTTCCACCTCATTTACTGAAATGAGTCACATGAGTGAGGAATTGCAGTACTCTGTGTGTCCAGAAGGAAAGAGAACCCATGTGTCAGTGACAGCCAAGGATCAACAACCTTACTGTTTATCAAAGGCCCACACGATGGGAAATGTGACATGAGATTTTATATGTTGTCATGTCATCATGATAATGCTCATCCAAAATTTATAGATGAGGAGGCTGAAGCCCAAAGCACTGGGGAGACTAATCCAAGTACATGGGGCTAGTAAGTAAGAGAGCCAAGGTCTGAGTTCAGATCTTGCGCTACTCTGACACTGTTATGTATCCATGGACCTGCAAACAGTTTGAACTGGATGCCTTCCTTGCTTGGATGGTGTCATAGAGGAGAGCACATTTTCAACATGGTGTCATAACTTTAGAACTGAAATGCAAACAAGAGTGTTCAGGAGCAACACAAAAAAGAACTGCCTTTAAATTAATTATAAGTCTGTGTTGCCTTTATCAGCAACAGCATCATTCTTATATTAGAAAGAATATCGGGTTCTGGACAGAACAGGGCTGACAGCCACGGTGTGGAAAGGATAGGCATTGAACTAATGGGAGCTGCTAAGGTAAGCTAGAAATTGCATTAACATTTTCAGACCTAGGCTCACTTAGTCTTCCAAGCAGCTCTTTACAGAGATGTTATAATTTCTACTTTCAGTTAGAAAACTGAGGCTAAGAAAGATTACACACTTTGCCCAATATACCACAGTTAGGACAAAGATATAGGTAGGCTTGGTGCTTTCTCCGCCATCTCTTTATTCTATAGCCTGGGCATTCACCTGCCATGTGTTATGATTTCCTTAGTCACTGAACACTATCGAGCCATGGTTTTGAGATTTTTTGATCTTGGGTACTCAATCCTAGTCTCTCTGAATACATTTCTTTATTCTCCTTGCCTCTTTGTGTTTCTAAATTAGGCTTTCTGAAAATTCTTTAGTTTTAGACACCCACATCTCACTGAACACTTAAAAGAATGACAAAATGAGTGGGACTACATCAAATGAAGAAGCTTTGCACATCAAAGGAAATGTTCAATAAAATAAAAAGACAATGTACAGATTGAGAAAAAACTATCTGTAAGCCATGTATCTTATGAGGGGGTTAAAGTTCAACATTTATAACTCATACAACTCAACAGCAGGAAAACATATAACCCAATTTTTGAGAACAGGCAAAGGACCCAAATAAAACTTTCTCCAAAGAATACATAAAAATGGCCAACAGGCATATGAAAATATTTATAACCTCACTAATCATCAGATAAATGAAAATTAATACCTCTGTATAAATACCACATATAAACACAGGAAATAAAACCACCACCTCCTCAGAATATCTTCACTTTAATATTAATTGAAGCATTATTCATAATAGCTAAGAATACGGAAGAAATATAACTGTCCATTGATGGACAAATAGACAAGGAAATTGTGGGAGATACATACATATGTACACACACACACACAAAGTGGCAAAAAAAGTACACATATTTAAATAAAGAAAAAACTGTACTGAAATTGTAATACTCAAGTCCTGTTTGACTTCTTCAATTATAAGAGAAACAAAATTTAATATATAGAAGGAACATGATGTAGCATTTAAAAATGAAGGATATTCTAAAAGTTTCATGCACAGATGAAGGTAAAGAGCATTATACTAAGTAAAAGGATCTAGATACAGAAAGAAAAGTACTGCATAGTTTCATTTATATGGGGTATCTAAAAACAAAACATTAAATACATGGAGATACAGAATAAAACTTACTATGGCAGGGTAAGGGAGAGGAAAAGGGGAGATGTAGGTCAAAGAATACAAAATAGCAGATATGTATAAATAAGCAAACAAGACTGAATTTAAATAAAAACTATAGTCTATACAGGAATACCCCACTTTATTGTACCTGGCAGCTATTGCCTTTTTACACATTGAAAGTCTGTGGCAACCCTGCCTCTGGCAAATCTGTGGGTGCCACTTTTCTAATGGCAAATGCTTACTGTTTGTCTCTGTGAAAATGTTTTGATCACTCTCAAATTATTTTGTATTTTTCATTATTGTTATATCTGTTATGATGATATGTATGATGATACATAACTCATGATTTTTGATGTTACTATTGTAATTGTTTAGAGACTCCATGAACCTCTTCGACCTAAAACAGCAAACTTAATTGATACCTGTGGTGTGTGTTCTCATTGTGCCACCAACTAACCATTCTTTCATCTGACTTCCTCCTCTCAGGACTCCCTATTCTCTCAGACACAAAGTATCTAAATTAGGCCAAGGAGTAATACTACAATTGTCTCTACTATTAAAGTGAAAAATAGAGTCTCACATCTTTCACTTGAAATACAATACTAGAAATGATTGAGCTTAATGAAGAAGTCATTATTGAAAGCCAAAATAGGCCAAAAACTCGGCCTCTTGCATCAAACAGTTAGATAAATTGTGAATGCAAAGGCAAGATTATTAAAGGAAAGGAAAAAAAATGCCACTCCAGTGAACACACACATGATAAGAAAGAAAAACCTTCCTAACATGGAAAAGTTTTTGTGGTCTAAACAGAGAATCAGACAAGACACACGTTCCCTCAAGTCAAAGCCTGATCCAGAGGCAGGCCCTAATTCTCTTTTCATTTTATGAAGGTTGAGAGATGTGGGGAAGCTAGAGAAAGAAAGCTTAATGCTAGCAGAGGTTGTTTCACCAGCTTTAAGGAAAGAAGTCATCTCCATTAACATAAAGTGAAAAGTAGAGTAGCAAGTGCTGATGTAAAACCGATGGAAAGTTTTCCAGAAAATTGTGCTATGGTAATTAATAAGGTGGCTCCACTAAACAACAGATTTCCAGTAAAATGAAATGGCCTTCTGTTGGTATAAGAGGTCGTGTAGGACTTTCAGAGCTAGAGAGGAAAATTCAGTGACTGCCTTCAAAGCTTTACAGGACAGACAAGCTCTCTTGTCATGGGCTGATGAAGCTAGTGCCTGTACAGTTACCAGTAAAAAAATCCCGGGCCCTTAAGAATTATGATAAATCTACTCTACCTGTTCTTTATAAGTGGAACAAAAAAGACTGGATGACAGCACCTCTGTTTACAGCATGGTTTACTGAATATTTTCAGACTACTGTTGAGATCTACTGCAGAGGGAAAAAAAGAGATTTCTTTCCAAATATTATCACTCATTGACAATGCACCCAAGAACTCTGATGGAGCTTTACAAGAAAATTAATGTGGTTTTCACTCTTATTAATATAGTATCTCCTTCACAGCCCATGACCCAGGAGTAATTTCAACTTTTGAGTCTTATTATTTGAGAAATACATTTCATAAGACTATAGCTATTATAGACAATGATATTCTGATGAATCTGGACAAAGTAAATTAAAAGCCTTCTGAAAAAGATTTACTATTCTAGATGTTATTGAGAACATGTATAGTTCATGGGTAAAGGCCAAAATATCAACATGAAGAGGATTTTGGAAGAAGTTGATTCCAATTCTCGTGAATGATTTTAATTAGATTAAAACTATAGAGGAAGAAGTAACTGTAGATAGGGTGAAAATTTCAAGAGAATTAGAATAAAAAGTGGAGCCTGAAGATGTGACCAAATGTCTGAAATCTCATGATAAAACTTGAATGGATGGGGAATTTCTTCTTATAAATGAGCAAAGAAGTTAGTTTCTTGAGATGGAATCTACTCCTACTGAAGATGCTGTGAACATTGCTAAAATGACAACAAAGGATTTAGAATATTACATAAACTCAGTTGGTAAAACAGTGGCAATTTTTGAGAGGATTGTCTCCAATTTTGAAAGCAGTTTTATGTGGGTAAAATGCTACAGATGGCATTATATGCAACTGAGACATCTTTCACAAAAGGGAGAGTTAATTATTTAACTTTATTAAATAAACTTTATTGTTGTCTTATTTTTAAAATGGCCACAGCCACCTAAATTTTTAGCATCTTTCATCCTAATTAGTCCTCAGCCATCAACATTGAGGCAAGATCCTTCACTAACACAAAGGTTCACAAAAAGGACTTACTCAAGGTTCAGAGAATCATAATTATTATTATAATTATTATTTTTGCAGCTTTTGACCGGGGCTAGGTTTGAATCTGCCACCCCTGGCATATGGGACCAAGGCCCACTCCTTTGAGCCACAGGTGCTGCCTGAATCATAATTTTTTTTTAGCAAAAATTATTTTTGATTAAGGTACATTATATCTGATCTTTCAGATATGATGTTATTATACACTTTGTACTATAAAACTTTTATATGTACTAGGAGATTTTAAGAGTTGTATATTTATCATTGTTGAGGAGTTTGCTTTATTGTCATGGTCTGAAAGGAAACCTGAAGTATCTCCAAAGCATATATGCAAAAAAGTGTCTTGTGTGCAGAATTCTTGCTAAATGGGTAGCTGATAGCTGTTTTTGCCACACAGGGAAAAATGAGTAATTACATGAGATGATAGATGTGTTGTTTTCCTATAATAATAATTTTACTCTATGAGTGTATCTTATAACATCCCTTTTTATACCTCAAATATACACAATAAAATTTATTTTTTTTTATTTTTTAAAAAGTCATATTATCACTTCTTTTATGAGTACTACACAGGTAACTTCAATAATAAAGGTGGCTGACCTCAGTTCCAGGCATAAAATAAGTATTCAATCATTAACAGAAGATACCATAGTAGGGTATATTAAGACTAAATAAATTCAAGTCCTTAAAATACTGCATTGACATCTATGAGCCTTTGCACTAATAATATACAAATAAATTTAGAACCTAACATATTATAAGTTGTTAATGCAAGAAAGAAAGTTAATATACGATTCTATATTTATATCACACCACACATTTGATTTCCAAAATTGTCTGTGAATGACTAGAACTATGATTTATTTAAGAAACTAAGAGTCCTTTGACTTTATAATCGTATATTTGAAATTTGTTTTTCTCATAAAGGTAGAAATGATGGAAAATGTAGTTTCTTGCCATGTCTCTCAGCAGCCTGAAGGGTGTTCTCTTCATCCAGGAGCACCCAAGAATGTGGGGAGGGGGGAGGGAGAAGGGAGGGGGGAATGGGTGGAGGGAGGGGGATTGGAGGGACCATTTTTGAGGTCTATCTTACAGGGGTACAAGTGAAACTCTCTAAGAGTAGAATCAGAATGTTTTAAAACTATA